>VSMD01066538.1:0-40979 GCA_008750895.1 Mirza zaza | reverse complement strand
TTTTTTGAGACAGAGTCTCACTTTGGTGCCCAGGCTAGAGTGAGTGCCGTGGCGTCAGCCTAGCTCACAGCAACCTCAATCTCCTGGGCTCAAGCGATCCTACTATCTCAGCCTCCCGAGTAGCTGGGACTACAGGCATGCGCCACCATGCTCGGCTAATTTTTTCTATATATATATTTTTTAGCTGGTCAATTAATTTCTTTCTATTTTTAGTAGAGACGGGGTCTCGCTCAGGCTGGTTTTGAACTCCCGACCTTGAGCAATCCACCCGCCTCGGCCTCCCAGAGTGCTAGGATTACAGGCTTGAGCCACCGCGCCCGGCCAGCCCTTTGGCTTTTAATTCTAAAACTCTCTTCAATGCACTCCTTGTCATGCCCATTGCCCTTTCTCTCTCACCTGTAAGTTTTACCTGCTCTAGATGTCCACTTTATTTGTAAGATCATAAATGACATAAAATTTTTCTAAGATTTGCTCCATACCTACTATTCCACCTTCACCTGCCTCCTTTCTCTCATTTGCACCTTCACCTCCAGATCTGCTCAGATACAAAATTCACCAGGCTGTCCTCTTTGAAGCTCGTATGTACTATTCTCTCTCGATTGTTCTTCCTCTTCTTGTTTGTTTGGTTCACTTAAGGACTCATTTCAACATAAGTCCTTCTATCCTTTCCAGACCAGCACCCACAGTTATAACTGATGCAATGCTCCTATAGAACTTTGTATTATTATACTGTTTTAAGTATCAATGTTTATATTACCTATTATAAGGTACTAAATCTATTGATATATTTGCTTTTGCTCACAAAGCCTTCCAGGGCAAGTATTTTTACATAAATACATACGTACATTTTGACAAACAGACACTCAATTGTGTACTATGCACATATGTATCTACGTATTCCAGGTACTGAACACAATCCTTGGAAAGCAGAATATATTCCATTAACATTTGTTGGATGAATGGATAATATTAAATAAGATGAAAATGGCATTTCTAAAAAATAATTTAACTGAGAAGACAATATTAAACCTATATGACTTACACATATCAACAAAACATATAAAGAAAACATGTCAATATATAGGAAATTGACAGAAATAAAATTACAGAAGTTTTTAATACCCTATTATGAACATATCAGATTAAAATCAGTAAATGTTAAGAAGAATATAAGAATAATATAATCACTTAGAAAAAACTTCATAACCATCACAAGGGGAATAATTTTTTCAAAAAACTGCATCATCTGATCTCTCCTTTGTAAAATACAAGTGAATTTTGCTTTTCCTTTGAAAGTCTCTTGTTTTAACTAAGAATTAATAATTAATAGAGAACTTTGTTAAAATGAGGAAAAGTTCTAAGATAATTTGACTATGAAAAAATATATTTAAAATAAGATAAAGGCCTAAATTTAGTATTCTGCCAATTTGTTTTTTTTTTTTAAGGGAAAATGTAACAATGTATTTTATACCATGTTTGCTGGAGTTTTGATCCAAAGATGTGTTCACAGAAATGCTGTCCACTGTAGTCCACTTCCTTAGTCTTGACTGTGGCTCTTTAATACTGTTCATATCCATATTTACATTCAAGTTTGAGTTCAAGCCTTAAAAATTAAAAAAAAAAAAAATCTTATGAAATATAGTACATTTTCCTTCTGGTACCACAACTTCTATTTTCTAGAAAAAGATATGTAACTAATTGAATTATTTCAATCATGCTTAATGTTTCCTAATAAATACCCTGCAAATATGGCACAGCCAAACGATAATAATAAAGGCAAGGCAGGCAGAATAGGCACTCTGGGCTCCTGGGCCCGGTCATGCAGAAACAGTGTTGGGAGAAAGCGTCTCAGCTAGGTTATCAGAGTAACCAACACATACAAATCTTAACTAGCTATTCTAACACTCAATAGTATTAATATTTTCAAACCATAAAACTCTTAATACTATAATTATATGTGGAAAAAAATTTCTCCATAATTTTGATTATTTTTAAATTCCTTGACAAAATAAGAGGAAAAAAAGTTTTAAGGAAACCATATTTATAGTTTACCTCTATTAAACTATATTATTATCTTTCTAGCTATTTCCCAAGAGTACCATGCATGAGGAAACTGTGATCACTTTCAGTTGCTATCTTTTGCTTGCAAACTGAAGAGTTAGCTAGCCTGAGCAAAGAACATAGTCATTTTAAAGTAAAGATGTCCTCTAACAATCACACCTAAGTAGAAAACACCTACATCCTAAGGCACAATTTACTTGAACTTTGCTGAAGAGGCAAGTCAGGCTTACATATCCTCTTGGACAAAGAAACAAGGACAGAACCTTCAATCTTAGATACTGTGGACAGAAAACTGACCATTAAAGGTCAGTCTTAGCCGGGCGTGGTGGCTCACGCCTGTAATCCTAGCACTCTTGGAGGCTGAGGCGGGCGGATTGCTCGAGATCAGGAGTTCGAAACCAGCCTGAGCAAGACCAAGACCCTGTCTCTACTATAAATAGAAAGAAATTAATTGGCCAACTAATATATATAGAAAAAATTAGCCGGGCATGGTGGCACATGCCTGTAGTCTCAGCTACTTGGGAGGCTGAGGCAGCAGGATTGCTTGAGCCCAGGAGTTTGAGGTTGCTGTGAGCTAGGCTGACGCCACGGCACTCACGCTAGCCTGGGCAACAAAGTGAGACTCTGTCTCCAAAAAAAAAAAAAATCAGTCTTTCTTAAAGTGTGATCCACGGACCATTAACATTAGAATCACCTAAAATGCCTGTTTAAAAATGAAGACTAACGCAGGAATGGTGGCTCACATTTGTAATCCTAGCACTCTGGGAAGCCGAGGCAGGCGGATCACCTGAGATCAGGAGTTCGAGACCAGCCTGAACAAGAACAAGACCACTGTCTCTACTGAAAGTATAAAAAATTTGCTGGGTATGGTGGCGCATGCCTGCAGTCCCACCTACTTGGGAGGCTGAGGCAGGAGGATCACCTGAGCCCAGGAGTTTGAGGTTGCAGTGAGCTATGATCACACCATTGCACTCTACCTGGGGCAACCGAGAAAGACTCTGTCTAAAAAAATAAATAAATAAATAAATAAAATAAAAAATGAATACTTCCTAATGGAAGCCAAAATCTTTGTTTAACAAATTCCTAGGTGATTCTTTTATTCTAAAGTTTCACATTAAATGGTTTTAAATTCTTTGGTCTGATGAGAGAGTCCATGATACTAAGGTTTGTCAAACTTAAAAACTGTAATAATACGAATCCTCTAATATCATCCTCAATTTTACAAAGAGTCCTCAAATATTCTGTTCTTGGATTCATCAATCAAATCAAGAGTTGACAATTTTTCTCTGTGAAGGTCAATATAGCAAGTAGCTTAGCCACACGGTCTTTTGTCTCTATCCAATTCTGCTATTGTGGTCTTTTGTCTCTATCCAATTCTGCTATTGTAGCATGAAAGCAGCCATTGACAGTATGTTAAAGAAAGAGTGAGGCCATGTTCCAATAAAACTTTATTTGCCAAATCATGCAGGCTATACTTCATCAATGCCTGATTTGGACAACCATATCGGTGTAGGCAGGCTTTTTTTTTTTTTTTGACAGTCTCATTCTGTTGCCTGGGCTAGAGTGCCATGGCGTCAGCACTCTCAAAGTTCACAGCAATCTCAAAGTCCTGGGCTTAAGTGATCCTTCTGCCTCAGCCTCTGGAGTAGCTGGGACTACAGGCAGGCACCACCATGCCTGGCTAATTTTTTCTATGTATTTTTAGTTGACCAATTAATTTCTTTCTATTTTTAGTAGAGACGGGGGTCTCACTCTTGCTCAGGCTAGTTTTGAACTCCTGACCTTGAGTGATCTGCCTGCCTTGGCCTCCCAGAGTGTTAGGATTACAGGCATGAGCCACCCTGCCCGGCCTAGGAAGGCTTTCTTAATCAAGGAAAAGTATGCCTTGCTGAAAAGCCAGACAGGATAGGAAATCTCATGCTTATATCCCCTGGCTCAATTGATATATGTCAAGTGTGAAGACAAACAGTAAGAGCCACCTCCCTTTACTGGTGAAACTGAAACCTGTCGATGTAGTTGGGTATTTTTTTGCCACTCTACTGTTATCTCTTAGATCACCTAATCACCAGCAAATGGCTTCTACAGTATTCACCCACAGTGGTAACTACCAAGGGTGAATACTACTCAAAAATTCTCTGGTGTACTGTTTCCAATAACAGTAACATCAGCCATCCCCACCCATTCCTGTTCTATTAATACAAGTAAGATATTTGGGTCTTATAATAAGTTTCCTTTAATCCACTTTAAATGAGTGTGGAATTTATGAAATAGTATGTTCAGATCTCGCGAACTTCAAAAGAAAAAAAAAAAATTATGAAATAGTATGATTATCTTAAATGAAGAGACACCATTCCCAAAGCATGAAGATAGGCGAAACTTAGAAGAGAGGATGGAAACTCTGAGTGGGACCAGCTAAAAGACCAATGCAACCTTCACGAAGGAATAGAACTGTAAGGGTAAGGAAGAAGGATGCATGCTTGTGACACCCAAGCATCAGCTGGATGTTATGACCAAGGGAAAACCCACCTATAGGGAAGTTGCTGAAAGCATTTATTGGTGATGGCCCTTTTTGCAGCTCGGGTGTAGTGTGGGGCATGACGTTGTCAAGGAAAGATTTCATGGCTGGCTGATGGAGTGACTGCTGCTGAGATGGCGGAGTCTGCTGCTTTACCAACAGGTTTGGATCAAGTTGACGAGATTGTTGCATCATTTGCTGCTGCACACTAAGAGGTCGACCCTTAAAACAAAATGGGGAAAATTGTGAGGAAAAAAGTCTTTAGAGATACCTACATATTTCTCTTCATTTTTGAGTTCACTTTCTTCTCAGCAGGAAGGTGAACAATCACAATATAACAGTTAATATGACTCATGAGTAAACAGTAGTTTAATAAACAACAAACTTCATTGTATTTAAAAAAATTCTATTTTAAGAAAGACATTTCCAATCTCTTATTAAAATGAAAATGATAGAAGTAGAGTTTATCAAAATAAAGGATAGCACGGCACGTGGAAGGATGTGATCTACCTGCTGGTCTTGCTGCTGCCGGTTACCAGAAGGCACGCTTCTCTGACTCTGCGCCCTTTGCTGCTGCGCTAACAATCGCTGGAGGGAAGATGGCAAAAAGGTTGTCACTACCACAATGTTACGCACTAGTGTGCTTCAGAATGACTACAGCAGATGGACCTACAGAGGCATGACTTGATCTAGCCAACACTGGCACATCCTGACTCATCTAGAATAATCTTTCCTTGGACTTTCTGGATTCCAGCCATTCTACTGAAACTCAGTCTTTAGTTCAATCTAAACTTTCACTTCAACAGAGCAACTTTTCCTGATCATTCTACCCCCTTTCTCTCCTGCCCCACCATGAGTTGGCTGGACCTCCTCTCTTAGCATCCTGCACTTCTTCAAAACACTCCTCAGAGATGTTCACAATGTCTTCCTTGACAAACTATAAGCTCCATGAAGGCTATTAGTATAACTATTTTGTTTACTGCGATAACTTCCTACACAGAGTCTAGTGTTTGGCACACAGGAGACACTCAATCAAGTTGTACTAAATGAGACTATTACTCTACTTACCTGTAACTGGGAGATCTGGGAAAGCTGGTTTAGTTGGGATAGCTGGTTCAGCATGGCTACCTGTTGAGGGCCGAAGAGCGGATTCAGGCCACCGTTGTTTGGTGCATACTTCAGCAAGGAAACTGGAACCTTAGGATCACAATAGTTAAGTTAGTAACATTGATAAAATAGCTCTAACCAGCTATATGTACTGTGTATTTTAAATTGTCAACAGAGCAATTAAGTGTATAGACTATTCATTGGGGGGGTTGTGGTCTTTGTCTTACTAATTTATCGTTCACTTGTATTTTTTCTTAGGTTAAGTAAAAGATGACAGAGATTGTCCTCCTCTCAAGATGTTTTATAGAAGAATTTGATACATTTTAGATTTAAATTGTCCTTGACTCATGTTCTTCATCATTCCTAAATCCTTTTGTAATAGCTAATTCAGAACTAGCTTTATCTCAAAGATGCTTCCAGCCATTCTGCTAAAATCTCAAAGATGCGGCTGGCTGTGAATTAGCTACTATAAAATAGTCATCTCATTCAAATATAAAATTATTCATGGTTATTTTCCAGGAAAGCAGAAGAGAATATAAGGAAAGCTTATTTACCTGAGGGGAGAGTAATGGAGGAGGCACTTGAGCACGGAGATTAGGCTGAGATGAACTAAGAGGTTGTGCTGGAGGCTGCTGCATGCCCCGGGGTTGTGCTGCTGTGTTTCCAACACCAAACATACTGGGATTGCCATTCTACAAAAACAAACAATGACAGATAACAGTGGGATTCTTTAGGGACCAACATCTCATTACCACATTGTACTATTGATTTAAACACAGTAACTACAGGTAAGAGAGATCTTATTACTAATACAAATCATTCAACAGAGAGCCTAAAATACACACCTGGACTTACCTGTCTAACAGAATTCAAGTTTTGCATACCCAGCCCTGCTATGGAGCCAAGGGTCTGGTTAGGTAGTGCACTATTTGAAGGGGGAAGCTTCATGCTTTGACTGGACATAAACTGCATGTTTTGGGATTCATCTGCTACAATGCCATCCTGAGTGGACAGACAGAAAGATGTGCAACACCAGCCAAGCAAACAAGTGGAAGGGAGAAATCATTGCAGGAACAGAAGAGAAGTCACATGACATTCCAGCATCAACAGGAAACAAGTAGAAAACAGAAGAGATCAGATTAGTGTTAATTCTAGAGCACATAAAAAGAGCCAAACACATTTTATGGGATTAAGAAGAAAATATAAATGCAACTCCTATGCTAAATTGAGACATGAAAAGACAATGAGCTACAAATCCAGTAATAGGATTTAGTACTGGATTATAAGACATTAAATTATATAAAATGTTCTAAAATATTAATGTGAAAATTATGCTATTAAGTGTATTGGCTTATTAGTCAGAGGTAAAGGTAAAAAAATCTTACCTTATCAAAATAAGGATTGCGCTCCATGGAAGACTCTTTGGAAATCTGAGGCCGAGAACCAGGGCCCTTCCCGACCGTTCGATTGTAATCACCAATATTTAGGCTATGTTTATCTATCTCCATTCGTTTGTCTTGTAACATTCCTAACAAATGCAGGAGACTATGTTATCAAATAGAAGACAACCTAATTGGCTTCAGATAAATTTACAACAGAAACGAAAATACTTTCCAAACTGAAATAACTTCTGCCAAAATAAGGATATATGAAAAATATACTTGCATTTCATAAATCTTGCATTCCTCACAAGTTGGGTTTAGCAGATAGTGTTATTTTATTGAACCAATTAATTTGAAAAGACTAGTAAACAGAGGGTGGCTAACACCTCATTTTCAAAGACTTCTTAGGCAACATAAGACATTTACACTCATCTCTAACATGTTTGACTTTATAAATAAAGATAAGTTTCTAGTAACAAGTAACAAAAACAACAACCATCACCCACTTTAACCGCCATTTAATAAATGCCTAGTATATGTCAGGAACCATTCCAAGTGCTCTATGTGCACTAATTTAATGTTTGTCCTGTTATCGCGCCTATTTGGTAGGTGGGGAAACTAGAGACCAGACAGGGTAACAATTTCCCTTCTCCAAGGCCTTGCTAAGTCTGTTACTCTCCTCATTCTGACTGTTCTGCAAAAAGTGATGACCTTCTCTCATGGAAACTTCTCTCCTGCAAAATCTTCTTTGCTTGATACAGCCAGTCCCAGCCCATAACGTACCATCCTATTTCAATAAGTCTTCTCAAGTGGGGACCATGCTCTCTCCCTCCCCACCCTTACCATCTGCCCATTCTGGTTTCTCCTTTCTGTGTACAGCTCAGCCCGCCTCCTTCTGCTTCTTCAATGTTGGCTTAGCATCTCGGTCTTTTGACTATCCATCTGTATAGCTGCTTCCCCTAGACTATTCCCTATCAAGGTATCAACAGTCATTCCCATTCAAGTGACTCCCAAATATAAATGTATAGCTTTGACTTCACAACTGAGCTCAGTCCCACACCTTTATCTGCCCGCTAGGCATATTCACTTCAATGCCTCATTATCACTTCTAATTTAGGTTTTTTACCTCCCTATTCCTCATTCTCTACATGTTCTTAATCCTCAAATCTCATCCATCATTTGTTTGCAATTGCTGTTTTTTGAGATGTCTGCCACCACCATAATACTACCCTTATACTACCCTCATTCTAGGGAAGTAGAAAAGGAAAAAATTCTTAAAATAGGTACATTTTAAAAATGCCATCGTTTCCTAAAATACTGTTCCAGCTATGGGTCAGGCATCCAAATAATCTACCTTTTAGCACTTGTTTAAAAGCCCTCTCTTGAATGTCAATAATCCGTTGCAACAACCTCTTCCTCTGTTCTCTCTTCCTGATAATGGCATCATTATTCACTGATACACCCAAGCTACCTATATTAAACTCTTTCCCTCATTCTCTACATCTAATCCTATAACCAAATCCAATCAACTTTTCTCCTAAGTCTCTCTCCAAGTTCCTTCCTAATAATCCACATTATTTTTGCCTGTGCAAATTATATCTTTTAAAAGAGTAATGTGTTACATCTTCTCCAAAAACCCTTCCCCAACACTTTTATATCCCTCTAAAAACTAAGTGCCAAATGTGGCAATATTCCCTTAGGCCACCAGCCCTCTAAGAAGAGTCTTTTGTTACCAATACTCCTCCAAAGCTCCACTGGCAAATCCATTCCCTGACAATCACGCTCCTATTTTCAAAATTCTATGCTCACATGGCTTCTGAAAAATTACTCTATTCTACTTTCACTCATCCTACTTCTCAGGATATTCCTTAAATTGTCATTATTCCCCAGGATTCTGTCTTTGGGCCATTACTCTATGACTTTCTCTGGTCAATGTATCCTTATGGCTTCTACTGCCATCCATGTCTAATTAATGACACCTATTATTCCAGCCCTATCTATTCTGAGCTCCACATCCAGATTTTCTACTACTTACTGGACATTGCCACATGGTTTTCACAGCAATTTCAGGCTCAGTATCTTATCTATCAAACCTGCTATCCTACTGTATTTCTTATCTAAAATAATGCCTAATTATTGATTTATTGTCTCTCAGCTCCCAATTCACCCTTTTTGACTACTTTATTTTTGCCAGCTGGCCCTGAGGCATTGTCAGTAGTGGGTGCTGGATAAACAATGCAGGAGGAAACGTGCTTCCTGTGCTTCCCGTCGTGTGCTCACTTGGCGGGTTCCCGTAAAACTCACAGCTTCTCCAGTGCCTGCCTGGTCAGCCAGCACACTCAGTGCCCAGCTTCTCCCAGCATTCCCCCATACCTCCACACAGTTTTGTTGCAGCGTCTCTGGTGAGATACTTCTCTATGAACAGCTTTTCCTAGTACCCTAGAGGGCAGATTTTCAGCAAGTTCCACCAACATATCACAGCAACTTCTGTGCCATTCAGTGAGGTGTGAAGGAGGCAGAGATTTGTTCTCATGGGAATAGACATATATTCTGGGCACAGATTTTTTCATGCCTATAAGGCTTCTGCCATCCATGGTCTCACAGACTGCCTTGTTCACCATCATGGCACTCCTCACAGCATTGTGTCTGACCAAGGAACTCATTTCACAACAGAGGAAGTGCAGGAATACGATAGTGCCATGGGATCAAATGGTCTTACCACATATGCCACCACCCGAAAGGAGCTAACCAAACTGACACATCAAATGGCTTACTGAAGACTCCATTGCAAAGCAAGTTGGGAGACAATATCCTAAAACGATGGGCTTCTGCCATACAGGGTGCAGTATGTGTCTCCCCCATTACCAGAATACATAGGCCAGGGAATCAAAAGGGGAAAGTAGAAGTGGCTTTTCTCATAATTATAATTATACCTAATAAGCCACAGACAGAGAATTCTTGCTTCCTGTTCCAACAACTCTGCTGGTTTAGAGAATTTAATCCTTGAAAGAGAAAATACTTCCAACAAAAGATATAAATACAGTTCCACTATATTGGAAGATGAAGACTACCACCTGGACATTTTACACTTCTTGTGACATGAACTAGCAGGCAAAAAAAGGCGCTAGGGTGACTGATTCTGATTACCAAGGGGAAATTCGTTTCCTGGTACAAAATGAAGGCAGTGAAGACTGTGTGGAACCCAGGTATTTTCTAGGGTGATTCTTGGTACTTTCATGCCCACCAACAATGGAAAATGAAAAACTACAGCAACCTTAAAAGGCAGGACAACTGAGGGCTCAGGCCCTTCAGGAATAGAGGTTTGGGTCACTCCGCCCAGAGCAGCTGAAGTTGAACCTGAGGGTGGGGTAAGTTTGGAACAGGTAGTGAAAAAAGGAGGGCACAGATACCAATGATGGCTTGTGACCATTACAGAAATACCAATGGCAGTAGTTTTGCATGTTTTCTGTTGCTTATTACATGTATGTGTTAATTTGTATATTCTAACCATTTTCTTCTTCTCTTACCCATTTTTATTTTATTCACAAGTTGTTGGTTAACTTTGTAAATTAATATTCAGGTAACACACTGTGTCTGAATGTAAGGGATAATTAATACAGCCAGCGATGAATACAATGATTCTTGGGACTATACAACTTCTTCACTTGTAAGAATGAACAGTGTATCTTGTATCTTGTTAAGTACAAAAATAGAGTTGTTTTGCCATTGCACTGGACTTTAAATGTGTACAGAAGAGTGCACATGGAAGGTGGGCAGTCAAAGGTTGGTGAACTATGCTGTTCACTAACTTACTTCCTCTCAGCTCTAAATTCATCCTCTTTGACTGCTCTGTGAAAAAAAAATAGATCTGGGCCATATACATATTTTTTCCTTTGCCAGCTAGCACTGAAGCTTTGTGGGTAGAGGGTGTAGGATAGACACTGTAAGAGGAAAGTTTGGTTTTCTGGCTCTGGTGTGCTCTATCCTACAGCACAGGTAGCTTTTCTAGCACCAGGCTCCTACAACGCTGGCTCATCAGTGGCCAGTGGCTTCTACCAGCATCCTCTCTGGCAGCTTGGTAGCGGGGTGTCTCCAGTGAGACACGTCTCCTCTGAGCTGCTTTCACTGGTATAGTAGAGGGTAGGTTTCCCACCATTCCACTGCGGTGGCACCATAGTGAGGGAAGAGGGCTCTTCCTTGGGCATGCTATGTCGGTCCTAATTTAGTGACTTCTTCTATCTGCTATTCATATATTCTTTAGAGTTCTTGTTACCTCTTACTAGCCAGTGCCTCACTACTCCAATTCCTTTTTAGAGTTAATAATTCTTTATATTTATATTAAACTTTCTCTCTTCAAATGTCACATATACTCATTCGTTTGTGGAAGCTAAAATTTTTAAAAATTGATTCTTGGAAATGAAGAGTAGAATGATAGTTACCAGAGGCTGCGAAGGGTAGCAGGGAGTGGGGGACAAAGTGGGGATGGCTGGCTAACAGGTACAAAAATATAGTTACATGCAATGAGTAAGATCTAGTATTTGGTAGCATAATAGGGTGACTATATTAACAATAACTTATTGTATGTTTTAAAATAATTAACAGAGTGGAACTGGAATGTTCCTAACATAAAGAAATGATAAATGCTTGAGGTGACAGCTGAATTAGTAATTTGATCATTACACACTGTATGCCTGTATCAAAACATCACATGTAACCCATAAATATATACAACTATTATTATCCACGATCATTAAAAATTTCATTAAAAATTTCTTTAAACCAACCTTCTCTATTCAAATTACTATATAGTTTTTCTCTTCTGACTGGACTCAGACTAATACAATAGTACCACAATCTACTAGACTGTCCAGGCAAGAAAGCTGGCAAGTTATCCTTTATCACCCACTCCCTCATCCTCCATAACAAATTGGTTCAAACTGGTTATCAGCTTTTGCTGATTGTAGTTCATGTCTCCACTGAATTAGATTCTTAACATCTAGTGTCTTAGCTTGGAGCTTTGAAAATAATCACTGGCTACTGCAACAAACCTCTAACTGGCTTTACTATCTTTAGCAACTTTTTATCTGTCTTCTGCTGCCAATGTTTTCTGTCTTAAGATATATTTTCAATCTATACCCAAGATTATTTTTCTAAACTATAAATCCAAACCATGTCATTCTCCTGCTTAAATTTCTTTAACCCCATACTTTAGGAATAAAGTTCAGATCCCTAAGTTCCTCATGACTTAGCACCTACCTAGTTTTTGTAGCAACCACCTAGTGAAGTTTCACCATCATCCTCCAGCTCCCACCACCAATTCTGTATTTCTTGTCCCATTATATAGAAATACTTGCCATTCCTACAGTATAGTCTAAGATGTATCTGTCCTTCTAGGTATTCATACATGCTGTTCCCTGGTCAAGAAGAAACTACTCTCTAATGTGAATAACTCACTCTTGACAGGACTATATTTAAGGTAATCAGAATAGTATCACCACTGCCTTAGCTCTGCACAATGATTTGCACTCTAAGGCACATCAACACATTTACTCACAGATTTGGGCTGCACAGATGTCCCCTCTCCTGGTCTAGGACCAGTAGGTTCATGTCACAGATATGCCTGCCTACCAGTGAATATAAACTCAAACTGATTTAACTTTCTCTTACCTCCTGAAAGGTCCATCTTATTGCTCTGTACATTTTCTTCTGGAGAGTCTCTCTGAAGAAAGAAAAAGCAACATGTTAGCAGACCTTAATTTATCAATGAAAACAAATGAAAAATGAAGAATTTTACTGTATTTTACTATGTGAAATTCAAATGGATCATACAGCTCCATTTTTCATTGCCTAATATAACTGTTAAAATGTTTTAAAATAAGACATGTAATCAAAGTTTTCAGCTAAAATGATAAAAAATAAAGAGGGTTTCAAGGTCAGTTTTACCCTAACTTCAAGCATATTCATAAGGACTCAAAGATTAAGAATAATTCTTAAGAAAACAAAAAAATGGAATCAGGATAAATTTTAATAAAATACCATAAAAGGGGGACGCAGCTGCTAAGGAAACATACTTACCGAGAAACTGATATTTGAAAACTGTTTAACAAATGGATTTATCCATGCTTCTTCTTGTTTGTTTCCACCTTTCATCATTCCCTTTGTAAAATAAAAAAGTAGAAAAGATGCCATGGCCATATCTATTTATCTGGGAATAGTGATGGATTAATAAAACTTCAAGATAATTCCCAACTCTCATTTTAGCCAATAATTTTTCCTCCAACCAACTCTTATTAGAGTTGTTAACAATTAAAAATCAACTTATTTGATTTTCAACTTCCTTTGCTCCAGTCCTCTGGTATAGCTGTAATGTATAGAGAAATCTCTAAAGGCAAGCAGTCAGAAGGAAAAGACAGAAGCAAAAGGCCTCAATGACCCACAAATAGTAAAAATAGGGCCTCTGAATAATGGAGAACTATCAGACAGTTTTCAACTTACACATGGACTGTGTTTTATAAGATTAATTATAATTTAGATTTTTAGAATTCTTACTCCAAACCAAAGTAAAAAATAGCAATTAGGTTCTTAGATTGGTATGAAGAAGCCAATCTAACCCACAATTTAATTATGCTAAGTACACTGTACTTAAAAAAAAAAACACCATGTGTTTCCACATGAAGTATTTTAAAATTTTTATTTGTGTTGCCAAGAACATAACACCCCAGCAATAGTTGAAGCTGGGATTCCTCCCACTTAGTGTTGGCTTTCTGTGACTGGCTGGGGTATGGGTAGTATGGAAACTACACTGAGTTGAGAGAATGAAGGGTCCGTGACTAGCAGTCTGGTAGATAGGAAGGTTGGAAGCCATAGAGATCTGGGTCTCTCATTTATGCATAGATCACAGGACCATTCTCAGTCTTTTGCCATAATTGCCCTTTCCCTTTGCTACTACCTGTTCCTTCTGACTGTGGAACAGAACACAGCTTCATAATTCCCCCCCCCCTAAATGCAGGTTTCTGAAGCAAGCACCTAACCCTTTCTGAGGTTTCTAAAGTTGTCTGCGATTCCTTTTCCTCTTTTACCCCCATCCTCATATCTAACTAGTTGCCAAGTTTTTCTCTCAAATTAGTTCCTTTCACTATATCCCCATTCCTGTTTCCCAATTCAAGGCCTCCTTTCTAACTTGAATTAATGCAGAAGCTTCCTGAGATCCCAAACGCTCATCTCTCCTCTGTTCCAATTTATATTTTATACTCTCATTGGTTGGTTTTCTTTAAAAAATTAATAATTTAAAAATATCACTGAAGTTGTCTTTTACTCAATTTCATTGGCTCCATATTTTATACAGAAGAAACTTCAAATTCTTTGGCATGATATTGAAAACACTTTACAATCTGCCCTTAATCTCACTACAGAGCCAAATCTCTTATCACTTCTTTCTAGAAATTCTGTATTTTAGTTACGCTGGGCTATTATTTTCCCTTAACACATCCCACCCCAAGCATCTTCCAGATTTAAGCTGACATTCTTTGAAGTTCTTCTAATGCCCCATATGACTATGAGCTCCTTGAAGGAGTAGCTCATATCTTAGTGCACTTGAATCCCCAGCACCAAGCACAGTACCTGGCACACAGCAGAGGCTAAATAAATGTTTGCAGTTGCTTTCTAAAGATTTTTACTAGTAGAAACAAAGGAGAAAGAGTAAAAAGGCTACACACCCTTTCCCTTCTCCTTTTTTTGCCACTCAGACCCTGTAAGGAAAGACAAAGTCACAAAACAGCATGGTCCAGTGGGAAGAACACAGGGTTTGGAATTGGAAGACCTAAACTTAAGTCCTTGCTCTGTCACTTACTAGTTATGTAACTTTGGGCAAGTCACCACCTTTTCCAGTCTCAAATTCCTCATCAGTATCCTATCTTAGAAGGTTATGAGGATCAATGATTTATGTAAAACATGTAGAAGCACTTCATAAGCTATATGGCAAGGCAATAGGCAAATTCAGCCAAATGAAAAAATTTTTAAATGAAAATGGCAGGTCCTAGACTTAGAATCCCAGGATTAAAAGGGAGGGAACTTGGCAGTCAGGTAGTCCAGCTACCCACTGAATATTTGACTTCTAAGGTCCCTCAAAAGGCAATATTCTCAAGTAGGGTGGAGAAGACATTTTAGAATCACTTGGGGGACTGGGCACATATTTTGAAAACAGTCTCCAGGAGAACATTACGCCGGCCCCCAATATCCCCTCTTAAGAGCCAGTGCTCTAAATCAGTGGTTCCCAAATTTGGCTGTACATCAGAGACATTTGGGGAGCTTGTTTAGGACAAAAACCTTGGTTCAATTTCCAAAACTTCAGTAGACCTAAGGTATAAGAAGCTGTACTTTTAACAAATGCCATATGAATTCTGATGTACAACCAGGTTTAGGAATGTGATTTGTCAATGTATAAAGGCAAAATCAAGCACAGTCCATTCCTAGGGATTTTTGTCACAGGACCTTTTGGGAAGGGACAATGATGACAGGTGAATAAGGAGGAGGACGACTCTGGGTAAAAGGGAGACTGGGGACTCCAGGTTAGGAGGTGGAATGGGAGGTGAACTGGCAGTGGGATGGAAAGAGTCAACATGGAGATTTGCCCTTCTCTTCATCCTCACCACTGCAGGCACCACCTTGGGGTAAGGGGTTGTCCCAGGCAGCACTGGTGGAGGGGGAGGAGGAGAGAAATCCCAAGCTGTAGCAGTGGGGAGAAAGGAAGTTCCTGTGGTCTTATGTTTTTCTAGGTGGCTGCCCATACAAGTGGCTATACCTAAGTTGGGGACTGACTGGGCTGTACTGACTGCCATAAATGGGCAGACAGAAGATTATTTTCTATGGGTAAACTACCTTTGGAATTTAAAGTTTCAAGAGCTTTGCCCTTGAAATGTTTACCTTCGATGACATTTTCTTTGTATATGGTGGCCAATTTAAAGATGAGTTAAGCTCTTGAGATGAATTACTATTCCACATTCCAATCTCTACATCCTCTTCCTCTTCCCAGCCAGTGGGGCGATTTCCAGGCAATGGCATATCATCACCACACCAGCCATCTTGCATAGATTTTGGCCCTGATTGTGGATTTGTGACACAAAAGAAATATACTTTAAAATAAAATAATTATTTCGGGAGGACAAGTACACATTAAAAAGCAGGAATGGGGGACCTAAAAACAAAATATAAAAAACAAAGCATACTTTTATTTCCCTTCCCAAGTTTGCATAGTAGGAATGTATGTTTTATACTGAGTTTAAAATGGCTTTTAAAAAGTCACTAAAACTTCTCCATGCCTTTACAAATCAGGGTTCCTAAACATGGACCATGGTGGCATTCTTGTTCATACCCACTTAATAACCTCCATAGTGATACATCGGACAAAGAAGAAGGATGAAATTTGAAAGGATCAATTTTGATATATATATTTCAAGCAGAGTGGCCAAAGAGCATTCAAAGTCATAAGCAGAATGCATCACATCTCCACACATGGCCTTTGGGATTCCTATAGGTTATCCTGTACACAATTCTATGGGACAATGACAAGGTTAACCTGAATCTCTGGGTCCTTTCTGAACTATGCTAATTCTGTACAATTTTCAGGCAACCATCTGAGAATCTGGATGTATGTCTCTGTGGCTACTATTCAGTCTCTCAGGTTGGATGGCATGAATGTTGCAGGACTATTTCTAGAAAATCTAGTTTGGGAAAATATAATTTAGATTTAGTGAAATACGTGCAAATTAATAGTTATAGTTCTAAGAAATATGAGAAAAGAGGAAAATTCAGAAAGATAAAAAAGAAAACCATTTACAAATTCAAAGAGCCAAATACTAAATATCATCTAGTATATCATATTATATGGCTACATTATCAATAACATAGAAATCTTATTCAATTATTTAATTATAGTCAATGAGTGATCGCCACTGCTACAAAATAGCTACCAGGGATTCTCAATAACTTACCAGATTTGCTTAATGCTTGTGGACCAACAGAGCTGGAGCCCCACGTGGATGTGTTGGATGCCGCAGCAATGGGTTCGCCCCAGCTGGGACCACTGTCTATGGGTTTACCCCATGCTGAAGTACCATTATCCACAGTTGTGGCTGGAGTAGAAGGCTCCCCCCAGGGCTCACCCCAGCCTTTAGAAAGTGTGGGAAAAGAAGTCATCAGCATAGATGGTAAAGAGGTACAGTAGAATAAGGGATAATAAAGAATACTTAGGGAACCAAAGATGAAGAACTTCATGTTTATGTACTGCATAATGATACCATGATAGGCAAAAAGATGGTATCTGCTTCATGTAAAAAAGGTAAATAATTTCCCATTAATATAACTTAAGTATATGGGAAGAATTTTTTTTAACCTCTTCTTTCATAATTGCCCTCTGTGCCTAGAGATGATTTTTGAATAATTATGGCAAACCATCCTCCCTTGAGGATTTGAATTTAATTCCTGGAAATGTCAAGTCATTCTGAACTAAGCCTAGTGAACTGAAGCAGGTGATGAAGCTGGAGAATAGTGTGTGAATAACATTTTTAGCAAAAGTGAAACCTTTCCACATTACTGAATAAACAACTACAAGTAATAATAAGTAAGCACCCTACTTTTATACATGCTGGATAACACTTATTTAAAAATCTGAAGTATTAGGTTGAGGTTGTCCAAAGCAAGGAAAATCAAAACCATAAACATATTTTATTTAAAAGAACTAAAGCAAACAGGCTTCCACTTAAATACATACCAGCCTCTTCTTAGAATCAAACCTAAATTAATACAATAAACTATACTCAGACTAAAAAAAAAATGAGGTGATAAAAAGTTAGCTCATGAGAGCACTCCTATCTCTATGTCCAATGAGACTATTGTTCAATAAAACTTTTATTAACAAAGACAATGCCAATCACACTTAATAGAAATGTTGGTACCAGGATAGTTTGCAGAGACAGGAATTCATTCGTTTTAAGAGAGGAAAAGTGAGAATATACTAGAAAAGTACTGTCAAATGTTTTCAACACACACTGTATCTAAGTAAACTTGAATTTCTTGTCTACTTAAAAAAATCTCTTCTAAAGCCAAATATAGTACCCCTAATGTTTAGAGTATACTGTACTTACTTCTTTTATTTCTGGGGATATTTTAGTCAAATAAAACCAAAAAGTTAAAGCCTAACTCGCAAAGACTCAGAGAAGTACACAGCATGCTCACTTGTCCCCACTTTTCCAATTCTGCCATCTACTGCATTCCCAATACAAAATGGAGTATGTAGGATTCGCAATACCGCCAAAGGCAGAGCTCTGTTCCCTGATGGAAAAAATTGCCTCCATAATGTTTCTCAGCTTCTTCTGGATTAGAGTAAAAAGGGCCTTTGTGTGCATATCCAAACACTTTGTTAAATCTTATAATAACATTAAGTTGAAACAAGCTTGCCTTCAAAATATTAAAACCATTTTGTAAAACCACTGGACTCCATAAAACAAGAACTTACCAGATCCACTGCTTGCCTCTTTGTTTGAGATGGCACTTGCAGATGGTAGCAGCTGATGTACCTGTGCTTGCTGGTCTGAACGGCTGCTGCCATTTGGGACATTTTTGTTCCACATGTTCACATTTTTGTAGTTGTATTTGCTTGGATCTCCCCAAGCTGAAGTTCCATCATCAATCTCCATTTTGCGACGTATAGATTCTGGGGATGGTTCCTCCCAGCCTGTGGGTTCTTCTTCTTTTGTTGGGGCTGGTATAGGTCCCCCCAGCCAGCCTGTACCAGGAGGTTTGCCGGTAGCTGGTGGGATTCCCCAAGATCCAACAATGTCCTGTTGCTTGTTCCAGTCTGGAGAACTGACTGGCTTTGACGAATCTCCCCAACCTAGAGACTGATTAGACTTTGGAGGGTCTCCCCATCCCTGGGAAGGATTAGGTTTAGAAGATTCATCCCATCCTGATGAATTATTTGGATTTATGTTATTTCCCCAAGTAAAAGAACTAGTCTTACCAAGTTCGTTCCAACCAGAAACAGACCTGTCACTGTCACTACCTCCTGAGCTGGATTTCTTATTAGCCTCGCCCCAATGGTTACTCCTTGAAGTTTCTCCCCAGTTATCACTGGCAGAAACAGACCAACCTTGGCTTGACTTTTGTCCATCACCCCATCCCTGTTTGTTCTTTTGCGAATCATTCCATGCAGACTTCTCTTCTTTGCAATTGCCCCACTGATTGCTCTTGATCATTCCTGTAGCAGCAGAATCATCTTCCCACCCCCCCTGGCAGTTTGAGCCTTTGGAATCTCCCCACCTCAGAGTAGGTTTGGGATCGCCCCACCCCGATACAGATGAGGTATCATTACTATTAGGGCTAGTCTTATCTATACATGCCCCTGAGTTAAAAGTCTGTGTTGCAGAGCTTCCCCAGGCCTCTGTTCCATTGTCAGTCTTTCGTTCCCCTCTAGGTGATGTTTCAGTATCCCAGGCAGTATTCTGCTTAATAGGAGTCTGTCCCCAACCAGAGTTGGATAGGACACGTGGATCTAAGTCAGTTCTGTTTACAATGCTTTGGAGTAATGTGTGCTGATCAATTTTTCTTCTATCTCTACTCTGACTTTCCCCAGCTACTTTTTCCTCAAGGCGTCCAGTGCTTTCTGTACTACCATCGCTCTCCACCGTACCTCCTGTTTTGGCCCACACACTGTTTTGCTCATTTGTCTGAGATGTGGCAGAACCCTGATCCTCTTCCTCAGTAGATTTCCATCCATTTGTAAACTTCTTACCATTGCCATTTGCACTGTCATTGGAATGCTGATTGCTAGGCAGTTTGTTCCACTCAACGCTGGGTATATTAGTGCCAGTGTTTTGTGCAGGGGTTCCCCATCCTCTTCGACTTCCTCCAGAATTCGCACCATTTCCATTTCCCCATGACATACTCTGGGAATTCGCTGCCCCAGACTCCCACACACCTCCTCCTTTATTTGTGTTAACTTGAAAGTTAGTGCCCACAGGCCCATTTACACCAGGCTGCATTAGAGTTGCATTCACAGTGTCACCATTAGCTTGGCCATTAGGGCCTGAACATTTGTCTCCAGAGTAGTTAGAACCATAGGCACCCCATGTAGTACCGTAAGAGCCTCCACTTTTTGACTCTCCATTGCTAAGATGAGAAAGGGAAGTGCCATTCATAACTGATGGAGCCTGTATCTGAGGATGATTCATTGTGCTCACACGCCAGGCCCCTGTATTACTACTAGGCAGTTCATTATTCTGTACGGAACCGGAGTTTGGTAAACTAGAGGTCATAAAGTTAGTAGTGTTATTTGGTCCAGTCATTTCAGTGGTAATATTTTGAGGTTGACCACTGAATGAAACCTTCTGTGTACCACTTACTTCAGATTCACAAGTTTCCTGAAGGCTTCCCCAGGTACCATGGGTAGAAGAACCACTCACTTTAGAGTTAATACTCTGATTGTTAGGCATCTGGCCTATGGTACTGCACTGAATATTGATGCCAGAACTACCACTCCCTACAGGCCCTTTTAGGGCAAGTCCATTGTTCTCTAATACTGGCCAGGCACCATGGTTGCTAGCTGAATTCAAAGTGCTTGGATTTAACCCTCCATTTGATGAAGAACTTACAGTGCCCCAAGCATTCATTCTATTGTTGCTATTTTCGGGTTTGCTTTCAGGAGCATCCACAGAGACCTGACATGTGCTTATTATGGCCCCATGGGAAAAACCCCATGGCCCAGTACTATTTCCATGGCCCACATTATTGCTGCTGTTACCAACTACAAACTTGTTTTGGGAACTGAGTCCAGTGCTATTCCGAAGGCCATCTTTTTCACCACCTGTGCTCCCTGAAGCCATGATAGTGATGTTTCTCTCTGATTCAGAACTGGAAGCAGAATCAGCATCCATACATTCTGAAGCCAACTCTGGATCACTGCCAGGGACTGAGGGCCATGCTTCTTTTTCAGACAAGTCACTTACAACAGCATTCTTACAGTTTGTGCTAGAATCACTCGTAGAAGACACAGGTCCCCGCTGGGAATTTTCATAATGGGATCCTGAAATATTGTGGTTTATATCTAGAATAAAGGAGAAGTACAACTATTTATAAAGTGTTAATTTCAAAACAACACTAAATAACCTAAGAAAATGCATATATGTGGCTCCTTAACTTTAACAAGACATGATACTTGACAGAGGCATTGGTTATCTTCCAGCTACCAACTTTCCATAACCAGTAATCCCACAAAGTCAGGGGATTTTGGTGCTTTGTTCGCTGATATTATCACAAGATCCTACAGGAGTGCCCAGAACATAACAGCCCCTTAATAAATATTTCCTGAATGGACAAACTATTAACATGTCAGTAAATAAAAGAATTCTGGAGTCAAGAAAGACTGGTAGGTAGTGATATATTAGGATAATGGAAAAACTCAGGCTCAGAAGCTTGATATGGGAAAGAAAGAGCTGAGATGCAGATGGGTAAGGATAAGTGAATAGCCCAAACTTCATGAAATGTATTAGGAATATGTTAGGAATCTTTCCCCGACCTACATTTTCTAGTATAGCTTTTCCACACAACTGTTTTGGGTATTATAAAATGTTTTAAGAATTCCAAGGGCTTCACCATTATACTTCCTATTTCATTAGTGTCCATATTCAACCTGAAATACTATATCCAGGTGAGAATATTTTTTAATTCAACTCCCCCTCATAAAATTTTCTTTATTTATCTTCATAGCCATGTTTATAAGCGACAACAGAAAAATAATGGTTAACTGATATGCTGGAGATCACGGAACTATTATGATCAAAAAATTAACTGCTGACACTAGAGACCAATCAGACAATCCTATAATCTTAGACTTACTGTTATATATTATTATCTAGTTATTTTACCATAGGTAGGGGCAGTCCTAGTGCTCTGATAGTTCCCCAGATTATTTACTGTAATTTGGTTTAAGGATCTGGTGGGTAGAATTTCCTCAGAGACATTAACCTGCATAAGATATTTGCATATAGATTGTTTTGAGGGAGTTGCTTATATTATAGTTCTCTATTTGAGAAGGAATCAGAATCATGTGTTGTGCTTCTAAACACACACTCCAATCATGTCCCAGACCTAATGAGCCAACCTCCAGGAGTTGTAGGCCTAGGAAATAAATGA
This sequence comes from Mirza zaza, assembly GCA_008750895.1. NCBI lineage: Eukaryota > Metazoa > Chordata > Mammalia > Primates > Cheirogaleidae > Mirza > Mirza zaza. The sequence goes on along the minus strand of VSMD01066538.1, from coordinate 18,728 downwards.
AAGTCACTTGTAGGATGATTTGCTAATATGGAAAATCAGATTCAATTTGAAGCACAATTATGACAAAGCAAAAGATGATGAGCTGGAAAGGGTGACAGGAAAAGTGACTGGAGAAAGACCAGAAATGTACATATAATTCATCAAATAATACATTTTAGAGTTCCACAGGTGACTCTAATTTCCACTATTTAAAAATCATTTCTTTATGCTGACAAAATGCACCATGTTTCAATACCCACGAGGAGAATTTGTCATGAAATAAAGGGTAACAAAAGTCAGTCTCACTGGGTAAAAACAAATCAATATACCAACACCGGCACCAGCAGCATCATCAACAAATGTCTGGCTTTCAGTGCTGGGGATCATGACCTTGATACACACTTTGATCATTGAATCCTTTGACTCCCCTAGACCACAGGGATTACCTTCACTTGCAGATAAGGAAATCAAGGTTCAGAGGTTAACTTATAGAAAATCAAGTGAGAAAGGCAGGATTCATCAGAATCCTTCATAAAACAAAGTGGCTAAAAACATGACTGGGACCCTAGAGACACCTAGATTCCAGTACGGACTCTGTATGATCAAATCTGTAAAATGAGAATACAAATCATACTTGTTAACTATACTATCATATATAAAGCATTTAGCTCAGTGCTGGCTGCAAATAAGTGCTCCATAAGGGCAGTTTGATGTAGTGATTAAAAGCACAGACTTTGGAGCCAGACTGCTTAGGTTTAAGAGATGGTCCACCATTTACTAGCTGTATGACCACACGTAAGATCCTCAATCACTCAGAGCCTTAGTTTCCACATCTGTAAATTACAGTACTAATCTCACACAATTATTGTGAAGATTAAGTGACTAATAAATAAAAGTGCTTCAAACCATATCTGATCCAGATTAGGCTATTATTATCATTAATTAATGCATGCTAATGATTATCATCATTCTTGAGTCCTCTCTCCAAACCACGTTTTTCATTCCGCCATATCTCATTCACAAAGAAGAAAATGAGAAATCTTGCTTACTTAAAATCTCCACTTAGATATTTCAATCAGAAGGTTAACTATTGGGTTTACACTCCAACAGATGTTTCCTCCCAAAGGGGGGTAAGGAGAACTGCTTTTGTACTAGTTTTCCTCATCTTGGTAAATATCCTAAAACCCAGAATCCATTATTCTTCCCTGTGCACATCAAATCCAAAACATCACCAAGTCCCAATCTAACATATCCAGCTATCATTATCCGCTCTTGGGCTTTTTTACAAAAGTATTTATGCTGCCATTACTTGCCTATATGTGTGAATGTGTGTCTGTGTGTGTACATGTGTGCGTATGTTGCTACTTCTGTAGGGCAGGAGTAAGAAAATAAGACTGGACTTCTCAAACAAACTACTCAGGTGGAAAATAAAGGAATTGAGCCAGAATCAGAATGTAACAGCAATAATCCAGAAACATTCCCATAATGACAAGAAAAAGACAGGAATACTTATAATCAACACTACTATCTGACCCTATGCTAGAAGTACTAACTGATGAAAAATGACCCAAAAAGGAGAGGTAAAGATAATGGAATAGAGACAAAAAGGGCAAACATGTAAAAAACAATAGTTTTACTATACACCAGGAATAATCAATGAGAAAATGTGATAGAAAAATGATCCTAACCACTAACAGTCACAAAATAACACGAAATAAAGCTAATAAAATTAAAGTCTTTCATGAATTTTAAATTTTATTGCAAGCCATAGAAGGCAACTTATAAGTATACAACTTGTTGCCGGATAAGAAAATGTAACAATGCTCCAAGCTTAATTCAATTATAAGAAATTGTTAACAAGAGTCTGTAGTATAATTAGAAGTTATTTCAAAATTCTATAAAACAAATGGAATAATAATCACTAAAGAAGAGGAGTTTATAAAGGAATCTGTATTACCATGCAACAGTTAAGCAGCATTGCACTTCCAGAGTATATAAGCACTTTGATTGAACAGAAGTAGTAACCCAGAAACAGATGCAAGTATGTGTCAAAGATAATATATCAAGGGTTAGTATTTTGTATCAGTGGGGAAAAGGAATATTCAACACTCAGAAAATATTTTTAAAATGAGATAATATATCAAAAATAATTCCAAATGATTAAAGCATTAAAAGATGAAACCATTAAGTTAGCAATGAATAAGAGTTTTTAATACCTACACAACAGATTTGACTACTTATTTTAAAGAATACTTATTTTTTAAAAAGAGAAACATTTTAATGTCATCAAAAAGCAAAGCAGGCTGGGTGCAGTGGCTCAAGCCTGTAATCCTAGCACTCTAGGAGGCCGAGGCGGCCGGATTGCTTGAGGTCAGGAGTTCGAAACCAGCCTGAGCGAGACCCCATCTCTACTTAAAAAAAAATAAAAATAAAAACAAATTAATTGACCAACTAAAACATATATACAAAAAATTGGCCGGGCAAGGTGGCACATGCCTATAGTCCCAGCTACTGGGGAGGCTGAGGCAGTAGGATCACTTGAGCCCAGGAGATTGAGGTTGCTGTGAGCTAGGCTGATGCCACAGCATTCACTCTAGCCTGGGCAACAAAGCAAGACTCTGTCTCAAAAATAATAAATAAATAAATAAAATAAAATAAAAAGAAAGAAAGAAATTAGCTGGACAACTAAAAATATATAGAAAAAATTAGCCAGGCATGGTGGCATATGCCTGTAGTCCCTCCCTGCTACTCGGGTGGCTGAGGCAGAAGGATTGCTTGAGCTTGGGAGTTTGAGGTTGCTGTGACCTAGCACTCTAGCATGGGCAACAAAGCAAGACTCTGTCTCAAAAAAAAAAAAAAAAAAAAAAAAGCAAAGCAAAAAAGAAAACACCAGAATACATTCTGCAAAGGAGTTCTATCACCTTTTATTTTAATGAAAAATGTTTTCTGATTCTGATCATGACCTTGTTTGGAGTTGGTGGTGGTCTAAGTTTGTCTTTCACTCTATCTTCCTATGTATTTTAAGAAAAGGAGAGGTGCCATCAGTAATTACTAGCTCAAACCCCTTTTTAATCTGGAAGCCACTTAACCAAAACCTAAATTAGACCGTTTAAAAAACTGGGTTACCAAGGGTGAGTTACAAGGCACTTTTGGTCATAAAGAAGGCTGTGGTTTAGAAAGAAAAATTAAAAGGTGTTCAGAGGGGGTGGTGACAGACAATATTATAACTAAAAGAGTGAAAGAACAGGACTACTCAGGAATCACAACTAAAATGTTTCAGAATCAGAAACTGTTCCAGAGTTGGAGGAAGCCAAATAATATATTTCCTTATAGACCAGGAGGCCAAAATCCATTGTTTTAATTGATTTAGAGGATAAATACATAAGATTATTAAATATAAGATTTTCACCAGATTTTCTGGGAAATAGTGAGAAACAGTAAGATTGAAAATCCCTGCACTAGTAGGAAGAAAGGGGGCAGTTGAGTTTTACTGAATGCAATGCAAAATACAAATTTTTAGACACTGCAATGATGTAGGTGAACTAAGATTTGGAAGCTTGCAAGTTACTTAGAAAATTAGAAACATCTGAAATCCAAAATATCATTAGCATCCTACTCTCATACGAAATTCCCATAGAAGTGGGGACAGCTACAGTACCACATCTAACACAACAGTGCATTACAGAACATCTATTCAAAACAATCAAAGAGGTTACATAGGGATAGAGCAAAGACTCATGATAATTCAAGTGATTTATAAAGAAACCATCTCACTTATTCAGGAAGACTTTATATCCATGGAAACTCATATATTCTTCTTATAAAATATATAGCATGTAAACAAAACATGTAAATATTTGCTTTTTGCCTTGAAGACTTTCAATTTTGCCAGAAGGGGGAGAGCTTCAAAAGTAAATGATACTTAGGTTTTACAGTGTTTCCAAGGATTATGAGATGGTACCACTGAGAATATGAGAGAACCTTAGATGTACAATTTCAAATAGCTCTTAAGTATGAAAGTTCAAAATGTCTCTTTTAGTTGTTACACAGCCTTTGATCCAGTGGGGTTGGCAAACGACTTCTGTAGAGGTTCTGTTACTAAATATTTTAGGCTTTGCAGGCCAGATGGTCTGTGGCAACTACTTAACTATGCCATCATAGCTTGAAAGCAGCCACAGACAATATATAAATGAATGGGCATGGCAGTCTTCCAATAAAGCTGGACTAAAATAGGCCCCAAGCCAATTTCCGTTCTAGATTAAAGAAGACTGGTTTGAGAGACAGGGTGAAGCTTGTAGGGAGTCAGCTCCATTCTTAGAGATGTTGCTCTAGACCAGAAGGTGAACATCTCAACCAGGGCAAGTGATGGTAACAGTAAGTAAGGGGAGACAGGAAAACACAAAGATGAATTTTGGAGGTAAAACCAGTAGGGCCTGGTAAACCCAGTGGCCTTTGAGACATGAAGGAGAGGAAAGAATAAAGCATAATTTCAAGGTTTCTAGATGAGTGAATGCATGAATGGGAGTACCAATCTTTTAAGCAAAAGGACCCAGAAGGAGGAAGAGGCATGGGGGCAAAATGAATGGGTTCAAGTTTGGATGTATTGCATTTGAGGGGCCCAACGACAGCTGAAGACATCCAGAAAACATGCACCTAAAATGTGGGGAGATTTGAAATAAAACCTTGGAAGAAAATAAAATCTGAGAGCTTGTCAAAGAAAAACTATGTGAAACACAAAAGAGGAGCACAGAGGCATGAAGAAAACAAGGGATATACGGTTGGCATAGAGGACAAGGAATGAAAGAGCTTTAAGAGAGAAGAAATAATCAACAAAAAATGTAGATATCTACTAAGATAAAAATGGAAAAGACTTTTTTTTAAAACCACAATTGGGGGCTGGGAGTGGAAAGGTCTGGATTTGACATTCAGGAGATCAATGACTTTAGTAGTAGAGCTATTTTAGTCCAGTGAGCAGAAACCAGATTATGGAGGAATGACATAATGTATTAGAAATTGCAAGTTTAGACTATTCCTTCAAGAACTCTGGAAAAAAGGGAAGGAGAGAAATTCTGTAATAGCCTCAAGATAGGGCGGTTTAAAGGAATTTTTTTAAGGATAGCAGAGACTTGAATATGTTTATAGACCAAGGAGAAGGTACAAGTTGAGAGCAAGGAGTAAAAGTTAAAAAATAGCAAAGATGTAAACTAAATTGAAAAAAAAAAATCAATGCAAGAGTACAGGTGCTTAGACTGTATTTTAATTTTTAAACATCTCTAGAAACTGTAATGTTAACATTTTTGGTTAAAACATCCCAGTTCTTGGTCATTCACTATTATACCTCAAATGTCCTTTGAGTTTCTTTGAAAAATAAAAGAAATATTTCTAACATAGGAAAGTCTATAAAGAGTAATATAAAAAATACCTATATGCCCCCACCTTAAGAAATACATTACTAATATAGCAGGAAAAAACTCCTGTGTACCCTCTTCTCTGATTCCATCTCCTTCCTTCCCCAGTGGGTATCCCAATACTAATCACTGTTGTTTTGCAAGCTTTACATTTTATATGAATGGGCCAGGTGTAGCACTTTGGGAAGGTGAGGTGGGAGGATCGCTTGAAGTCAAGAGTATGAGACCAGTTTGGTCAACATAATGAGACCTTATCTCTACAAAAAATTTAAAAATTAAGTGGGCACTGTGGTGGGCGCCTGCAGTCGCAGCTACTTGGCAGGCTAAAGCAGGAAGATTGCTTTAGCCCAGGAATTGGAGGTTGCAGTTAGCTACGACTGCACTACTACACTCCAGCCTCAGCAACAAAGCGAGATCCTGTCTCTAGGGAGGGAAAAAAAGTGTGTGTGCATATGTAAAATATAAATGGTATCATACTGCAAACAAACAAAAAAATACATTCTTGCAGCAACCAGCAGAAATATGAACACAAGCTCTAGAAGATGTTATTAAACTGTAAATATTCTTTTGCTTAGAGGTGATGATGGTATTGTGGTTGTATAGGCCATACAATCCTTATTTTTAGGATAATTACCTGTGGACATATTAAAAGTAAAGTCATGATGTTTACAACTTGCTTTTAATTGGTTCAACAATAGTAAACACGTACACATGTGTGCATTTGTTGTATTAATATATATGAGAAAGACACACAGAGACAGAAAAGGTGTGTGTGAAGACAAGATGGGACAATGTTAATAACTGTTGGATCTGGGTGGAGGGTATTCAAGTGTTCACTGTTCTCACCTGTTTAACTTTATTGCATAGATCATATCAGTTGGATAATAAAAAGTAGGATAGAATACTTTTGCTCTTAAGAACAATGTTGCTGCCAGCCCTGATGGGCATACTTGTCTACCCAAATTCTCATTACATGGCCTATGAACCCCTGAAATTCAAGGGTTACTTGGGCAGCAGCAAGGCCTAACCCTTTAGGGCTCTAAGCAATCAACTGAAAAAAAGAGATCTTAATTCTCAATTAAAACCATCAATATGGCCAGGTGCGGTGGCTCACGCCTGTAATCCTAGCACTCTAGGAGGCCAAGGCGGGAGGATTGCTCAAGGTCAGGAGTTCGAAACTAGCCTGAGCAAGAGCAAGACCCTGTATCTACTATAAATAGAAAGAAATTAATTGGCCAACTAATATATATAGAAAAAATTAGCCGGGCATGGTGGCGCATGCCTGTAGTCCCAGCTACTCCAGAGGCTGAGGCAGAAGGATCGCTTGAGCCCAGGAGTTTGAGGTTGCTGTGAGCTAGGCTAACGCCACAGCACTCACTCTAGCCTGGGCAATAAAGTGAGACTCTGTCTCAAAAAAACAAAAACAAAAACAAAAAAAAACCACCAAAAAACCTCAATAAGTGTTTGAGGCACGGCCACAAACTCGAAGCCCAGGGATAGCCTGCAGCATTGTCTGACCAGCACAGGGTTTTTATATATATATATATATAAAGTAAGAGTATTTAGGAAAGATACAAAATCAATACAGTTACCACCGGTAACATCACTCCTTTTCATCACTTACTTCATATACCACCTGCTAAGCCCTTGAAGGCATTTAGTTTGTGGCTTCTGCTTTAGAAAAAACCCAATCTCATCTTGGTAATTTCCCTACTCTTTGAATGAGAAATGTATTATTGTATATGAAGACAGGGAGGCATATTCAGTACCGTTTTACCATGAAAGCTGTTAAGTGAATTTCTATATATCACATTAAATGCCACATCTACTCCATTAACCATCTCTGTTAAAAAAAAAAAAAAAGCCAAATAAAAATAGACAAAAATAAAAACAGTTCAGATTATGCTCCCACAATTCTGAACTACATGTAGTCCACGACAAACAATTTTCACATTTCTGGGCCATTGATCATGCTGCTTATATTGTCTAACATACTGTTCTTCATTGACCAGTAGGCTAATTTCTAATCTGTAAGATAAAGATGATACTATCCAATCTGTAAAATAAGTATTGAAAGAGTTAATACAGGATTAGTCACCATATCATTATTGTAACTTTTTAGCAACTGGACCTAACTTCTCTAAGAAGCCTTCTGACTCCCAATGGTCTTCTATATTATGGCTAAAGTTCCTATTACCATTCATAGTAGCACCCACAAAGAAATATGTAAAATATGCTGGTAAGTGGGATTCACAAATGTTTTAAAAAAGACAAAAGTACAAATCTGGTTCTTCTTCGGAATGCTTTGGCTTCATCGTCTGCATTCTCTAGTTGTTTAGGGATTTAATTCCAGATCTCAGATTGATACACCCTCCTAACTTCCATTTTAACCTCCACATTAATGTAGTCTACCCTTGTAAGTTCTTTGAGAAACAGGCTGGATATTTTTTCCTTCTCGGCCTGTTTTGAAAACGTCTTCTTATGCCCATGCCTAAAGCCTTCTTCTCATCTGAATACACACTTGCAACATTTTTGGTTTTTTTGACCCAGGGTCACTTTTGGGAAGATTCTTATACTCCTGTTGTTTCCATTTCAAAAATAGCTTTGTTCTCTCGTTTCCCAAACTGAAAAGGCATTATTGGACATATTTTCTAAATACACTATTCTACCTCACCATTTGTTTTGTTAATTATCACATCGCTTAGCTCACAGTAAGTACTCAAACATTTGTTGTTTAACCTCTCCCAAGGTTTTGAACCACATATTTTATTATGCTGATAATAATACATCTGCTTCCAACCTGACTTCCCAGATGACCTTCAAATGACTAATTACCTATACTTGGCATTAGATGTAATATGTCTAAACCAAACTCTTCTTCAAGAGTACAAGTCTTTCTATAAAAGTGTTCCCCCTCTGTTAAGGGGAAGATAGTTTATTCAGCATCTAAACATTAGGCACTAAAGCTAATTACTTTAACATTCATATAATTAAATCCTCCAAGTAACCTTGCAGGGTTGGGTACTATTGTCTACACTTTACAGATTAGAAAAGAGGGTCAGATGAGTTATTTGACCAAACTCACACAGGTAATAAGTGGCTAGGAAAGTAGGAAATAAGTATTAACTCAGGATGATAACTTAAATTTGTATCCTTTCCAAGAACAAAGTGCTGCTCTAAGTACCTATGCTAGAAAACTCACATTTGTGTCCTCTTCCTCCTTACCTATCACATCCAGCATGTTGCCAAAGCACAGCATGGTGGTTATGAGCATAGCTTTGGAGTCAGACAGATCTTGATGTGAGTCCAGGATCTGCTACTTATTAGCTGTGAAATACCATAATATATTATAATGTACAGAGTAGTTCTTGCTATATATAAGAGAGTATAGAGTAAAAAGTGATTAACTCTATCTGGGACAGTTAGGACAGGCTGTTCAGACACACAGAGCAATTAAGTAACCTACCCAAGGTCATGCATGCTGGGACATGGTGGAGCTCGGACTTAACAACCAGGTCCATTTAGCTCTAGAGATGTTTTTCTTCATCAGTATGCTATACTGCCTCTATAGGTGTTTTCGTGTATGGGAACCTTGATTCCCCTCGACTCTACCACCTAATTCTCTATCTGGCTTGTGGTAAAGCTTTAACATGGCTGGTTAAATGGATGGACAGACCAACCAACTATCAAAACCTATCAGAACATGCTGACACAAACTGGACCTTGAGAGAACTTGTAATCACGTACTATTTTCTGCTTTATAATCATTATTGAGCCGAGAAAAGCCATTCTGAAGCAAGTAATTGAATGCATTTGCTGTTTCAACATAATTTTCATGAGTGTCAGTCTTTTTATGGCATGCGGTAAGTGAATGATCTTGGGCAAGTTATTTAATGTCTTGGTGCCTCAGTTTCCTCTACTGAAAAGTGGAGATAAGAACTACATCTCACAGGGTTGTTGAAAGATTAAATGCAATAATATGTGTAACTGCTTAGCACATAACTTGGGGGAAGTACTCAATTTTAGCTACAGTCTTATAGTCAATTTAAGCTTTAACCTCCTTATTAATATGAGTAAAACCTAAAGGGAGAGTAAGTGGTTAAAATAATCATTTTTAAAGTAGCATGGGCAGGTAACTTACAGGAAATATTTTTAAAATCCCCATTCATAACTCCCTATACAGAATTATAATAAAGCCCAGATACTGATGGATACAAATACATCACCAAAAAGCTATGAATTTATAAACTTGCTATACTGCTAATGATGACAAAGTTTGAATCTATAAGAACTCTCTCACCTGACTGGTTTTTGCTGTTCTGCACCTCTCCGTTATTTTGTGGCTGTTGATCTGTTAAAGCACTGCTTTCTGACTGGCTGTTTAACACTTTAACAGCAGATCCCAGGTTTGCTGCTATGACAGGAAAATGCTGACCCCTCTTTAGAAGCTGTTTGTGTTCCTGGTGGCGAAATCGTGGAGGTACTTCACGAGGATACCGAGGCAAAGCCTGTGGCTGCTGTTGCTGCTGCTGCTGTTGCTGCTGCTGCTGTTGCTGCTGTTGTTGCTGCTGCTGCTGCTGATTGTTGGCTGTAGCTCGCTTGGCATTATTATTAGTGCTGGTTGCTGTGGAAGTGCCGTTATTAGAGTTGGCAGGCTGAGGCTGGCTTACACTGGGCTTTATCTGTTCTGGCACTAATCCCAACAAAAGAAAAGGGGTGGAAAAGATTAGCCAGTAAAGTATACCTCCATAGTAAGCCCTCTAAATTCAAAGGCACTAAGAAAAATAATCCTAAAGAAACAGAAGCTTTAAGTGTGCAGGGATATCCTCATACATGGACTCAGGCTTTCTTAGAATCACTGCCAAGAGTCAAATTTTACTTCTGTTAACTACCTACCCAATAATGGCATAAAGACCCTTGGCAAGGGTGACAACTTATGCTTGCTATCTCTCTTACCATATTATACTCTAATCAGAGAACAAGCACTCATTACATAACCATGAAACATACATTGACTAAAAAAACAAATGGGGCAAATCAATTTTTGGTAGTCCTATAAGAATCCTCAATTCCCTGATAGCTATTCTTATTATGCCTCTTTTTAATATGTTTGGGTCTGTATTTTTTAAACTCTGGAAGACAACACAAGAACACAAGGGTAGAAAATATCCTGCTGGTTTCCTTACAAAAAACCAAAGTTAACAATGGTTTTCATTGTTAAAATGTAAAGTCTGAATCAGAGAAGACAAACTCAGAATAAAGAAATAAATACAAAGATTAAGGAATTAAATCTATGAGATTAATCAAAATTAGAGAATTTGGATACTCTATCTTAAGCAAATATGAAAAATAAATAAGAAACTGTAAATAGTGAATTTCTGGACTCCTAAAAGAAATGAAATAAATAAACTGATGGAAAAGCTTTAAACCAGTGAAAATATACTCAATCTCTAAAACTACAAATAGATGGCATGGAATATGCATGAGCTTTTCATGCCAGACAGACCCAGGTTCAATCCCAGTTCTCCCTTTACTAAGCTTTGTGTCTTTGGACAAGTTGTATAAACCCGACTGACCTGCTATCTCCTCAGTAAAACAGGGATAATATCTATACTTCACAGGGCTATCCTAAGGTTAAATGTGTTAATGTTTATAAAGCACAGAACCTAAGGCTATTATTTAATAATTGGCACAATACCTGATAATACTTTTGTAGCAGTTTAATGTACCTGTGAAATTTTGATACATCTTGACAGATACCACTACCAGATAAGGAAAGGGAAACACCTCCATGTTACTGGTGAGGACACTCACAGAAAACTCTGTTCAATGGTTAAGAGCTCCAGTCCTGGATTTAATTAAAATGGCCCCATAACTCACTACCTGGGTTATCTCTATATCTTTCTCCTCTATAATTGTGCCTCCCAGATAATTTAATGCTCTTTAAAGTAGGGACAGTCTTGGTCAAGTGCCCAATATACTGTAACCATCCAGTAAACAGAAGCTATTACTGTGGCCTAAATAAGATAAATATTTATGAAATGCCTACAATGTATATGATGCTCTGATTAAAGCTGTGGTCACCTGTGTTGCTTACAACAGTTGCCCAACTTCCTCTTGCACACTCACAGCTCCAGAGCCTCCCTTCAGTTAACAATCTAGCCTCCCTATTTTCTTTCTTCTCTGAACATCTGGTGGAGTTAGTCTGTATCAGTCACACTAATACTTTTATTTTGTTTACCCTTATTTTTTTTCAATATGATTTCATTTTTTCCAAAGTAATACAAGCAAATTATAGTACAGGAGAAATTACTGCAAAAAATTACAAGCATTCTATCTGTTGCTTGGAATCCTTTTCCTTCTTCTTGACACTAACAAGCCTCTTATTGATAATCTTATTGATAATCTGGATAAAGTGCTTTCTGGGCCTAATTACTTTATATATGAAAATTTTGCCTCCCAGACAATTTAATGCTTCCAATATGTAGCAATAATGTATATTCCTTTGTGTGCCTTAAACAATAACAAATATTAGCTACTAAAAACATTTCGTGAAGACAATATGGCGTTAGCATATGCTAAAGTACTTCCAAAACCAAAGGAAGATAAAGTACAGCAAACCCACCGTATCTGTGGGTTCCTCATCCAAAAATTCAACCATCCACAGATCAAAAACACTTTAAAAAATAACAATACAACAATTAAAAAATACAACTATTTATATAGCATTTATACTGCATTAGATATAAATAATCTAGAGATGATTTAAAGTATACAGGAAGATGTGCATAGGTTATGTGTAAATACTACACTATTTTATACAAGGGACTTGAACATCCACAGATTTTGGTATCCATGGGGAGTCCTGGAACCAATTCCCTGAAGATACGGAGGTACAACTGTATATGTAACTATGAAATTATAGGGAACATAAAAACTCTTAGATTTTACACGCTTAGTACTGGATTCAGCATGGTATTTGTTTGCCACTTTATTATTTAAAAAACTAAGCATTCTAAAAAAATAACACTGTGACAATTTTATACTCAAGGAAGGTGTTATTTATGTGAGAAAGCATAGGAAAATGCTCTTTATACATTTAAAAGATAGCCTATATGCAAACACTGTGAATGACCTACATGAAGACATGTATAAGAACCCTAACACTAAATCAGAAGTGACCGGAAGTTTAGAAGCTATACCTATATTTGTCACCCAGTAATCCCACCCCTACTTCAAAAACTCAGATAACTGATGCACTACTTCTCATCAGTAAAATATTATGTGGAAAACAAGGCTGAGATAGGTATGCTTTCTGGGGCCAGAAAACTTCACTAAAACCAGTAAAGACATTAAGAAAACGTAAGAACTTATTACAAAGTTAAACTAAATAATGTAGAATTTCAGGTATAAAATGGGATATACCTAGTCTGAGCAAAAGCAAAACCTTATCTCTACAAAAAATAGAAGAAAATTAGCCAAGTGTTGTGGCACACACCTGTAATCCCAGCTACTCAAGAGGCTGAGGCAGGAGGATCACTTAAGCCCAGGAGTATGAAGTTGCAGTGGGCTACGATGACACCATTGCACTCTACACAGGGCAAGAGAGTAAGACTCTGTCTCAAAAAAAAGGCACGGTGGAGTGGGGTGGGGTATATATTAGTGATGTATGACTAAAGGAGAAGCTAACAGTAGGTGTAGGTGGGGGGGTCAGGGGTTGCTGGGTAATATATAAATACTGAATAATTTGGGCTATCATATATGTGTAGTCAAAAATTTAAGTTACATATGTCAGTAGGCACCCAAACCATTAAAAGGGAGAAAAAAATGAAAATTAGAAAAGTTGATCCATTTAACAGACACAGAAAATGGAATTTTAAAAAAATCCAAAATTCTGCTTAACACAAAATAAGATGTTAACTATAAGTCCCAAAATATCTGTATTATAATAAATGTGAATGGGTTAAATTCACTTGTTAAAAGATAAAGCCTTGGCTGGGCGTGGTGGCTCACGCCTATAATCTTAGCTTTCTGGGAGGCCGAGGTGGGCGGATCGTTTGAGCTCAGGAGTTCCAGACCAGCCTGAGCAAGAGCGAGACCCCATCTCTACTATAAATAGAAAGAAATTAATTGGCCAACTAATATATATAGAAAAAATTAGCCGGGCATGGTGGCGCATGCCTGTAGTCCCAGCTACTCCAGAGGCTGAGGCAGCAGGATTGCCTGAGCCCAGGAGTCTGAGGTTGCTGTGAGCTAGGCTGACGCCATGGCACTCACTCTAGCCTGGGCAACAAAGTGAGACTCTGTCTCAAAAAAAAAAAAAAAAAAAAAAGATAAAGCCTCTTAAACTGGGTAAAGAGAAACAAAATTAAGAAATATACTTTGCAAAAAGCACTCATGAAAACAAGGCAGGAAAGTTGAAAGAAAGAGTATAAAAACATACCACCAACAAATGCTAAGAAAATTTAAATGAAAACAGGCTGGGCATGGTGGCTCATGCCTGTAATCCTAGCTCTCTGGGAGGCCGAGGTGGGCCGATCGTTTGAGCTCAGGAGTTCAAGACCAGCCTGAGCAAGAGGGAGACCCCATCTCTGCTATAAATAGAAAGAAATTAATTGGCCAACTAATATATATATAGAAAAAATTAGCCGAGCATGGTGGCGCATGCCTGTAGTCCCAGCTACTTGGGAGGCTGAGGCAGTAGGATTGCTTGAGCCCAGGAGTTTGAGGTTGCTGTGAGCTAGGCTGACGCCACGGCACTCACTCTAGCCTGGGCAACAAAGTGAGACTCTGTCTCAAAAAAAAATAAATAAAAACAATATTACTATCAAAGGAAAATTCAATGAGAAAAAATCCATAAAGAGAAATTTCATATTGATAATAAACAACTAAAAAGATATAAGCAGTTAAAAATTTTTATATTCCAAACCTCACAGTATCAAAACATGTAAAATACAAGGACAGAAAAAGAGAAAAAACTAAGAAAAAGCAAAACTATGTACCTTGAAAACATCTTTTTGACAAGTGCCCATGAAACAGTCTTAAGAAGTTAACATGCACATACACACACACATAAACACACCATACAGCACTAAGAAAACATCAATAAATTGAAAAGACTATAAATAATGCAGGGGATATTTCCTGCATAATACATCACTAGAAATTATAAAACTAGCAAAAAACTACCTTAAATGAATTTCAAGTTGAAGAGGAAATAAATACCAAACTACAGGGTTGTCAAGAAAATAGTGAAAGGGCTGCATTTAATAATTTTAAGGCCTAGCACTCTGGGAGGCCGAGGCAGGTGGATTGCACAAGGTCAGGAGTTCAAGACCAGCCTGAGCAAGAGCGAGACCCTGTCTCTACTAAAAATAGAAATTAATTGCACAACTAAAAATATATATAGAAAAAATTAGCCGGGCATGGTGGTACATGCCTGTAGTCCCAGCTACTCGGGAGGCTGAGGCAGTAGGATTGCTTGAGCCCAGGAGTTTGAGGTTGCTGTGAGCTAGGCTGACGCCACGGCACTCACTCTAGCCTGGGCAACAAAGTGAGACTCTGTCTCAAAAAAATAATAATAATAATTTTAAGGTATAGTTAAACTAGTGCTCAAAGAAAAATTCATAGTCTTATTTTTTTTCCTCCCACCCTCCATAGTCTTATTTCCAACAAACAAGAAAGGACATAAGGTATCCAACTCAAGATGGTCTAAAAATAAAAAAAACTAAAGTAAGTAGAAAAAAGGAATTAGTACAAGCAAAATTAGAATCAATGACTTTAAAAAACAACCAACAAATCCAAGGCATAGTTCTATGAAAAAAGACTACTAGTTAGCATATTTTTTAAAAGATGAAAATAAAAAAATAAGAAATGATTTTCTAAAATTAAGATACTTCTTTATAGTCAACTCTATAAATAACAGTTTGAAAAAGCTGGAAGAGGAAACAACTTAACACTGGCCATAGAAGAGGCAAGAAATCTGAATAGATTATTTAGCATAGAAGAAATGGAGAAATTTATGAAATTACCCATCAGGGCTACATAGTTTCATTGATCAATACTACCATACTTTATCTTTTTACTATTAAGAAACATATATCTCTAAGTTTGATGACATTTAAATTGTTGCAAAGCAGAGTTAAAGATGGAACACAAACATAATATCAGTAAGTCAGTCAAAATTTTGGTAATCCCAAACAATGAAAACAAAAAGATATAAATTGTACTGGGAATAAAAAAGGAAGGGATAACTTCAAACATAGATTCTGGAAAGATAAAAAATACTATGTACCATCTATACCAATAAAACCTAAACCCCAGCTAAACTGAAAACAATGTTACATAACAGAGGTTGGCAAACTCTTTCTGTAAAGGATAAGAGAGATATATATTAGGCTTTGCAGACCATTCGGTCTCTGCCACAACTACTCACTCTGCCACAGTAGTACAAAAGCAGCCATAAACAACAGGTAAATGAATGAATAGATGTGACTATGTTACAATAAAATTTCATATATAAAACCAGGCCAGATCTGGCTTGCAGGCTGTAGTTTTCCAGCCTCTACTCTATAAAATATAATTTACCAAAACAGGCTCACAGAAGTAGAAGATCCTATAGTATAATAACAGAAAACCTTGAAAAGGTCTTCCAAGATTTATCTCTATAAAAAAGCCCCAGGCAAAAAATTAAACTTAAAAAAATACAGGGCATTGTGTCAGGTCCCCACTACTAGGGAGGCTTAGGTGAGAGGATCACAAGCCTGGGAGTTCAAGGTCAGTCTGGGCAACCTAGCAAGATCCCATCTCTAAAAAAATATATAAAAACTAAAAAGCACCAGATCCAGATGACTTTAGGAGAGGAGAAATGGAGTAGGGAGGAAGCCTCAAGAAACATATAATATTAATCTTACATAAACTGTTCCAGAACAAAGAAGGGCAGGTTCAAAAGACTGGCTAGATTCAAGTCTCAGTTCTGCAACTTACTAGCTGTATGACCATGGGCAAGGTACTTAACCACACTGTGCCTTGACTGCCTCATCTCTAAAATAGGAATAAGTATTAATACTAACACCACATAGGGGTGTTGTGAAGCTTAACATGATAATGATTGCAAAGAACTAAGAGAACAGTACCTAGCACATGGTTAATACTCAATAAATGTCAGTGATTACTATTATCATCTCGGTAAGAAAAGGAGGAATAAAGGATGACCCCAGGTTTCTGGCCTGAAATCTGGGAATTATAGGGGTACTATTTACCAAAATATGAAATAGAAGACAAAAATCAATTTTAGGAAGTACGTGAGAGAGAATGAGTTTAGTTTTATTTTATTTTATTTTTAGACAGAGTCTTACTTTGTTGCCCAGGCTAGAGTGAGTGACGTGGCATCAGCCTAGCTCACAGCAACCTCAGTCTCCTGGGCTCAAGCAATCCTACTGCCTTAGCCTCCCAAGTAGCTGGGACTACCGGCATATGCCACCATGCCCGGCTAATTTTTCATATATATATATATTTTTTTTTAGTTGGTCAATTAATTTCTTTCTATTTTTAGTACAGACAGGGTCTGGCTCAGGATGGTTTCGAACTCCTGACCTTGAGCGATCCACCCACCTCGGCCTCCCAGAGTGCTAGGATTACAGGCGTGAGCCACAGCGCCTGGTGGAGTTTTGTTTTAGATATCATTAGGTTTGTTGTTAGTAAAGGATAACAATTTCCAACATTATGAGCTCAAGACTCCTTTAAACTCTTAAAAATGGAGAACTCCAAATGGTTTTGTTCATATGGGTTATATGTATGTGTGGTTACCATATTATAAGTTTAAGCAGAACATTTTTAAAGATTAATTCATGTAAAAAAATAAACCCATTGCATATTAACATAAATACATAGATGTCAGGATAGAAGAAACTAAAAAACAAACAAAAAAAGCGTAAATATACTTTTTGAAAAATAACTGTATTTTCCAGAACAAAATCAATGAGAAGCATGGCATTGTTTTACATTTTCCCAAATCTCTTTTAATATGTGGCTTAACAGAAAGCAGATGGATTCTCACATGTGCTTCTGCTTCAATTTGTTATGATATTTCACATTATGTTGCCTCTGGAAAACTCCAGTATATCCTTGTGAGAGAACAAGAGTGAAAAGACAAATAAAGTCTTTCTGTTATGAAAATAGTTCTGACCGTATGGATCTCATGAAAGAGTTTCAGTTAGCCTATCCTCAGATCAACTTTGAGAACCTCTGTTATGGAATATTCATGCATAGAATGCAATTGAATATATGGTTCTAGAGTTCAAAAAAGTTTGCACTAAAAATATGGACTTAAGATTCAATATACAGGTGGAAAAAGAAGTTTAATATTAGAGTTGTAGAATGAGAAGAAATGAAAAGAGCTAAAGAATGTGTTTAAGTAGCAGACAGAAAGGAAGTAAAAGCAAGAACAAGTCCTAACTGCCAGAGCAGTAGGAGAGAAAGTATTCATTTCCATGAATGGCTTAACTATCTAGTTACTCCAGCAGGAATATCTTCCCCAGTTTCTCCCTATCTCTCTCCATGTAGTCAGTCAGCAGGCCCAACAGATTACCTCCTTGATAAAATTCAAATGCATCCTTGTGTTTCCAATGCCATAATGTGATTTAGGCCCTCATCAATTTATTTTTACAAAAACCTCCTACTAGGTCTCCGGGACTCCAGTCTTGATGCCTGATCCACCTACTTTCACACCTTCCCAAACCTATCGTCTACCTGCCCCAAGTTATCTGTATCTTAAAATCACTATCAGAATTAATCTAAACTCCTTCGCATGGCCCCTCTCTACCATTTTCCCAGGTGTATATCCTGCTACATCCATATTCATTTCATTCTCTTTTATAATACAACAAACACTTACAATTCCCCAAAGGGTATCATGCTCTTTCATGCTATTCCTTTTGCTCAAAATGCCTAAATACCTTTCTTGCAAATCTTTCTGTTCATCTTGTCTAGGAAACAACTAATCAAACCTCTCTCCCAGATTGAGCTGATCTCAAAAGCATATTATGACAACCAATTTTCCCTCCTCCATTCTGGTAAAACTCTTCAAATCACTTGCACTGCAGCCAAGGTGCTCTTTAAGTGCTGGGTTCTTATTTCTCCCTCACTTTATCACTAGCATCCCCTATACCAAACACAGCAAATGCTCAAGAACTGTTGGTTGAATGAGCAATTCAAGAATTGTCAGCATATACAAAATGACTGAATCTAAAGAACAATATAGAACAATACTGAGGATTAAACACTGTGGAATATCAACATTCAAGTGGTGGTATAATCAAGAGCCAGTAAAGAAGAGAGAGA
>VSMD01066536.1:0-14154 GCA_008750895.1 Mirza zaza | reverse complement strand
AGATCTCAGGAGTTCAAGGCTGCAGTGAGCTATGATGATGCTACCACACTCCTGCTTGTGCAACAGAATGAGACCCTATCTCAAAAAGAAGAAAGAAAAAATAAAGAATAGGATGGAAAAGTACTATCCTTTAAAATATTAATACTGATAAATTTGTCACCTAAAAGAAACTGAGCCTTTTTTAGTTATGATTTTCTTTGGGAAATAATTAAGAAGCAAAACAAAACCAAAAATAAGTAAAAAATAAATGGGCCAGGCATGGTGGTTTGGACCTGTACTCCCAGCTACTCGGGAGGCTGAGGCGGGAGTGTGGCTTGAGCCTAGGGCCTCATTTGAGGCTACAGAGAGCTATGATCAGCCTGTGGACAGCCACCGCACTCCAGCCTGGCAACACAGCGAGACCACATCTCTACAAAATAAATAAATGATCTGTGGCGCCCACCCCCTCAGGGGCATGCCAGTAAAAAAATATAAAATTAAAAAAATAAATAAATAAGTGATCAGCTGCTATAAAATGAGGGCATGAGTGTATATTCGAGCTACAGATATAAAAACATAACGAAGGTAGAACCAACTGGTAATATCGCACGGAGAGGTATTTTTTAAATTATTATTATTCCTTTTAGTTTTAAAGCCTCACCTACTTTAAAAGTAGTTTGTGAGAGTAATGATCCAGTTTCATGTACCCACAAGAAATATTTCTTTGTGTTCTATTTCTGCCAACACATAGCTTATTGTGCTACCTGACTTCTTCATTCATGGCTGCTGCTGGGAGGACTAATTAACATGCTACGAATCTAAAGCGTCCCGGTTTGGGATGCCGCTCTGCCACACGGGGTACGGCGTCCTCGGGAAGAGAGGTCACAGACTTGGACCTGCAGCTAGCTGAAATTAGCGTTAGCTCAGTGTGTTTAATTGCAAGGCTGCATGTGCCTTGTCGTTAGACATTTATACTTCTGTCTGTAAACTTTTATAGCCACCTACTTATGAAGACAAGATTCTTTGTGTCAGCACCTTGGAGAAGTGTTGCAGAAGCAGTTGGCACACAGAGAGGAATCTCCCGCAGCAGCGTGGGCGCAGCCGAGCTCGTTCGTCACCCACCTTAGGGCGGCCTCAGGCACAAGCAGGCCCGACTCACCTCCAGAATTTGGTGATGGCCAGGGACACGAGCGTCCTCCTCCACAGAAGTCAAGAAACCTTTTGCTTTTTTAAAAAAATTAATTCTTGATATCTAGGTTAAGGGGACGATTTGGATCAGGTTTTAGCAAGCATATCTCAGGTGGGCTTGAGACCTAGAGGAAGTCATCAGTCAGAATGCACTGTGAGCATCGCTCTAAAACTGCTCAGGCCGGGGGCAGGGGACACGTCTGTCATCTGACTCCTATCTGGAACCATGGCAAGTCTGCCTCATTAAACCATGAGCGGATCGCTCTTGATTTACCATTCAAAAGAGTGAAAGGCCCGCAGACCCTGCCCCGCATGGGTGATCGGTGGCACCTGTGGCAAATGGCACGTTTTCATCCTTATAACGAAGAAAGGTAGGTGCAAGGTCCTTTGATGACACTGTTCCCTTTTGCTTGTTTACTTTTATTCTCCCACGCAGACTGCGACTCAGCAGGAGGGCTTTTAAACCAAAACAGTTAATTACCTCCTCTAACCCGGAGAAGTCGGGAAACATAAATATAGCGAGTTGAGAGGGAGAGGGCAGCTTTGCTCTGGGCTGTACTTTGTACCAGTCGGGGAAGGGAGCCACCTTCTCCGTCCTCACCTCACAGGGCTGGGCAGAGCAAGACCAATTAGAAGGTGTGCTTGAGGGGGGGCCTGAGTGCCACCGTGCTGTGGGGTTTCCAGGGCTCTCTCGGTGCACTTGACTTTGAGTCCCCCCGGGCAGAAACCCATGGGCAAACACCCATTCCAAAGACAAAATCAAGTAGCTTCGGTGCTAGAGGCCCTGGTGCTAGAGGCCCTCCTACCGTCAAAGGAAGGAGCTCTTGCGCAGGTGGGATTGAACAGGGACCTTCTCTACTTTGTGTGTGTGGAGGGGCGGGGTGGATCCCCCTCGAATGTAGTCAGGGGCTCAGGGCCGCCTCTCAGGAGATACTTCCCAAGTGAGCAGCGATTCCCAGCCCGCCCCACCATCACCTTTGCTCCCCACTGGAATGGAGCCTCTGCCCTCGTTTGGCTCCATCCTGGGCTCATCTCTGTCCCTTGGGAATCCTGTTGCCTTTCCGTCACCCTAGGCTTAAGCACCCTCCTGACCTAGCCTCGCACATGGGGACTGTCCGCCTTTCGTTCCCTTGCTGTTCCTGCCTCTGCACTCTTCCTGCTCTCTACTGGGTGCTGCCCCCTCCTCCCCACCTACTGACACCCCCCAGCCCATCTCGGCCTGCAGTGCAGCCTCCTGCCTCTGCATCCCAAGGTCCCTAGTATCCGTTCCACTGCCTGTCACCCTCTTCTCCTTCTATGGGCCTTTCATCACCAAAACTGGATGACAAAGGATTTCAACGGGGAGTGATTTATAGCTCGTTTCCCTCCCCCCACACCTGTCCCCAGGACCTGGTGTGGTGGATAGCATTTGATTAACCCCTCTGGTCAGAACATTTTAAATGTGCCAGACCAGGGTCATCAGGCAGAATCTGGGCACGGCATTCAGGAAGTTTTCTCTTCAGAATCACAAACATTCTTAAAGAAAAGGATACATCCTGCTCAATTATCTAAATGTTTTCAAGTATTTGCCCTTCAATACAGAAGACAACGAGATGAGTGATTCTGTTTTCGGGGTTTTCTTCTGGATCTTTCCCGTCATGTGGACCTGGCTAGGGCTGCTCAGGAGAGAGCTTCTAAAGCACGTGGTTCTTCCACACCCAGACTGTCCTGCCTGGAGCAAACCCCCCGGCTCCCTGTGCCTCACCACCCTGCTAGAAACCAGAAGTTATAACGCTGCCCCTCTGAGGCTGTGAAAACAAAGAAAATAAAATAATGAGTGTGGGAAGAGCCATGAGCTAGCAGATAACATAACTACAGACAAATCTGAGCCTGGCTGTTGTTACAGGTATCGAGAAAGGCAATGGAAGTTTTTAGTAGATAAATTCATCTTTTTAAAAAGTTGTATACAAAGTGTCCTTCAGAGCAACACTGAATCATAAAGCTAGCCAGAAATGTATAGAGCATAGGTAGCACGTGCCCACCAGGGCATCTTCTCGGTGCGAGCTCCACCTTGCCCCATGAATTTGGGTTTGCAGCACCTTGGAGGCCAAAGGGGACACCTGTCAGGGCCCCCAAAGACAGACCAAGGCCAAGGAGGTAGGGAGAGGGCAAGGGAAAGAGGAGAAGGGGGACAATGGTTGACAGGCTGTGACGGTAGGGAAGCCAGTGCTGGCCAGCACCAGTCAGGGGCCAGGGCAAGTAAGCCCCTTCCTTCCACTCCAGTTTTCTATCCTAGGGAATTTTCATTGTATTCTGTCAAAAAGTAAAGGCATAAATCTTGTGGCCTTGCATTAGACAATGTTCTCAAAATGATCACAAAAGCACAAGTAACAAAAGAGAAAAATTGATAAATTGGACTTCAGTGAAATGATAATTTGTGTGCTTCATGTAACACCATTGGGAAAGTGAAAAGACAACTACAGAATGGGAGAAAATGTTTGCAAATCATATATCTGATAAGGAGTTAATATCCAGAATATATAAAGAACCCTCATAACTCAACAACAAAAAGACAAATAACCCTGTTTAAAACTGGTTAAAGGACTTGAGTAGCCATTTCTGCAAAGAAGATATACAGATGGCCAATAAGCACACAAAAAGATGCTCAGCATCCTTAGTCATCAGGGAAATGCAAAACAAAACCACAGTGAGATGCCACCTCACAATGCACTAGGATAGCTGTTAAGTGCATAAATACAACAGAAAGTAAGTGTTTTCAAGGATGTCGAGAAATCTGAATCCTGGTGCCTTGCTAGTGGGAAGGTAAAATGGTGCAGCTACTGTAGACAACAGTTTGGCAGTTCCTCAAAAAAACTAAACATAGAATTACCATATGAATCAGCAAGTCTATTCCTAGGTATATACCCAAAAGAATTGAAAAGAGGGACTCAAAGAAAAACAGTATGCCATATTAACAGCAGCAATAACCCCAATGTGGAAACAATTCAAGTGTTCATCATTAGATGTATGGATAAACAAAATGAGGTACATACAAAACAATGGAATATTATTCACCCATGAAAAGGAATGAAGTTTGGATACATTCTACAACATAAGTGAACCTTAAAATGTTACCACCACCAAAGGGCAAATATTATATGATTTCACTCACAGGAAATGTCTGGAATAGACAAATTCATAAATACAGAAAGTAGATTACAGGTTGCCATGAGCTGCGGGCAGGAGAGAAGAAAGAGTTTTTGCTTAATGTTATTGAGTTTCTGTTTGAGGTAATAAAACATTTTGGAAATAGTGGTGATGGCTGCACAAACTGTCAAAGTAATTAATGCCACTGAATTATATACTTAACAATGGTTAAAATGGAAAATTTTATGATGTTATATTTTACTCCATTTTTTTTTAAACGAGCAAATGATTTGAATAGGTAGTTTACCAAAGAAGATACGAAACTGGCCGATAAGCACATGAGAAGATGCTCAACATCATCAGTCATCAGGGAAATGCAAATCGAAACCACAATGAGAGACCACTTCATACCCACGGGGATGACCTTAATCGAGAAGGCAGATGGAGATGGAGCAGCTGTAACCCCCACACAGTGCTGGTGGCACCGTAAACTGGCTCAGCTACTCTGGAAAACAGTGGACAGTTCCTCAGAAAGTTAAACACATAGTTACCGTTTGACTCAGGAATTCCAGTTTCTCTTAAGTGTATACCCAAGAGATATGGAAACACGTCCACACAAAAACCTGTACATGGATATCAAAGCAGCATTTCTGATAATAGCCAAAAAGTGGAAACAAGCCAAATGTCCATTAACTGGTGATAAACAAAATATGATATATCCATACAGTGGAATATTATATGGCAATAAAGAGGAAGTAAGTACTGATACATGCTACAACATGAATGAACCTTGAAACATTATCCTAAGTGAAAGAAGCTAGTCACAGAAAACCATGTATTGCATGGTTCCATTTATAAATTCCAGAATAAGCAAATCTCCAGGCAGAAAGAATGACGTTTAAGTCACTAACTAGTTTTTAACTTTTTATTGTGGAAATATTCGAACACATACAAATTGAAAGAGAATAGTATAAAGACCTGCCATATACTCATCATTCAGCTCCAAAAATTATCAACAATTTAGAGATAACTTTCTTAAAATGTTTTCCCAAATTTCATTAAAAAATTTCAAACATCAGAAAAGTCCAAAGATTGTACAGTGAATACACATTTACCAACCTCCTATTTCTCCCATTCATGTTTACTCTGCCTGCCTTAACGCATGCCTGTTTATCCAACTGTCCCTCTATCCATCCATCAATGCATCTTACTTTTGGTATTCATTTCCAAGTAAGTTGCAGACAGCAGTACACTTCCCCTTAAACACTTCTGCATGCATATAATTGACTAGAATTCAATGCTTGTTTACAGTTCTCTTCATGCTTTTAAGATGAAATTTATACAGTGAAATGTACAAATTTAAAGTGTGCATTTCATGAATTCTGACAAATGTATAGCCTTCTATGACTTAAATTAAAGCCATTGCCCTAACATCTTTTAAAAATATTCTTAATTGCTTGGAGACCTTCAAAATAAATTCTCTTCCCAGATTATTGTATTTTAATGTTTTTTTGCTGGTTTTTTTTTTTTTTTGGTTTTCTCTTTTGCGCTTAAATCTCTGAAGGTCAGAAATGCCAATTATATATTATAAACTACCCATCCTTATACATCCTGAGTCTTCTTAGTCCTTTGAATGAAAGTCGATTTAGCATTTTAGTATAAACCTGTGTTTTAATGTATCTTTCATGGTTAGCACATCAAAAACTTTGCTCTCCACTTTCAGAGTAAATAGGAGGCCTGGCATGTAATAGTTTGTGAGATGAATCAACACATGAAATTTTAAGCCAGTTAACACATGGTGTGTTCAATATTGTTATAGATTTTCTTTTTTTCAAAAACAGGCAAACCAAGACTTCTTTTTCATGTGGAAAAAATAATGGGCTAGAACACTCAAGACTATCACCTTGCCTAATGAAACACACTACCAGGTTGTAATAATCAGCGAGAATTCATTTGCTTTTTTTCCCAAAGCAGTCACTACAACAGTCTCGATCATTATTATAGTGAATTTTTACATATTTATAAGAAAATCCAATATAATTGACTGACGATGGTGTTTTATGTCAAAAGCACTGCTGTGTTTTTTTTTTAATATAAATGTATAAAAAGAAACTATACAAAAAAGGAGATCCTTAAATGGAACAATTCACTCTGTTTTTTATTTTAAACTGAACTTGATCTTGAAATTTTCAAAAAGATTTTAATAGAGATGCTGATCTCGGGACCTTCTCCAAATTTGAACCCTTCCACGCCTGTGACATCATTTTACAAATTAGAGAAAATGGAAATGAGATGAGATGGGCAAATTCAGAAAATATAGAACTTACTAGTGTTTTTGAATATGTGGCATATCTTTTTGCCTTTTGTAGGATGAAAATATTAATTGTACTTTTTTTTAATCACAAATGTTTTGCATCTCCCTGGAGTCTAGAAAGTCTTTCCTATTTCTTAATTACCAAATCTCAGGGTGGCTGCCTAGCTTGCTCCTGTTGCACGGAGGGTTGTTTGCGATTTCCTCTGAAAACAACTATACATTAACATCCAAGGTTTTGGGGGAGGGTGGAAGGAGAAGGGAAAGGTGATAATTCAGATGTTATGAAACTGTGATAATGCTATTATTTAAGGCACTTATTTGGGTATGTTTATACTTTGTAGTTTTATAAATAAGCCCAAGGGGCTCCTCTTGGTTGTCACAATCCTCCTTGAATCTCGTATCCTGTCTGTCTCATCCTATCCAACAGTAGAATTGATGCCGCTCTAATCCCTGGAAGTTTGGAACTAATGAACTGACTGCTGAGCTGCCGCCACGGAGCGTGGTCCCAAACTATACTGTACTTCACACTCGATTTATTCTCCAGATGGCGAGACTGTGCCGCCCTGCCGCGAGGGACCACCTCTTCCACTGGAGTGTAAAAGTGGACGGATGTTGTTTTCCTTGCAGATTTGATCATTCTGAGCTAGAAACTTGCGAGGATGATTAGTTATTAGTTTTAATGGGTGCCAATTGAACCAACTGCACGCATATTTTCTCCTTTAATTTCGGAGTCTGCAGGTCTTGGTGATGGTTGATTTATCCGCTTTCTTACGTCACCAGAGCATGTCTCTTCCCCAGGTGATAGGAATCCAGTCTCTGAAATCATAGCACGCCTTGGTTCCTGGCCCAGACAGAGTCACATAATACAGTGGCTTATGGAGAAGGACAAGTTTATTAGCCACTGGTCCACTGCACTGAGCAGCCCATGGCACGAAATATCGATCGAATGCAGGAACTTTGGGAACACCATTTTTTAGAACAGGGGCCTGCGAAGATTCCAATATGTGCCAACTTTCTCCATGTCCTCTGCAGAGTCCGCCTCTAGAATCAAACGCGATACAGACCACACTGTGGTAATCAGTCTCCGAAGACCTAACTTAATTGTTGATAAGGGACTTAATTCCATTATTAAGTCTTTTCCAGCTTGTCAGATATTAGAGGGACAAGTTCATTCCACAGTGAGAATGGCTTACCAAGGCTGTCCTGTGCCATTACCACACTTAGAATAAGGTCCCTTTTAAACTTCATTTTGAACAATTTGTATTGCTCCCAGGATGTAAGAGCCCTCAAAAAGCTCTTTTTTGAATGGTCTCTTTCACTTTAATTTTCTTTTTCTTCTTTCTCCAGGAAGCACTTACCTCCCAATAAGCACAGCAGATCATTCTGAGGGCCCTTCCAAGAGACCGGTGTCTGCCAGGCCACCTCTTGCAAATCCACCTAGGGTGGAGATTGGAGGATGGTTAGGGCCAGCCAAAGAGAGAGAGAGAAAAAGAGAAGGAAGGTGTGAAGGGGATGAGGCTATAGAGACGAGGGAGATGTAAGAGAGAGATGGTAGCAGGCAGTAAGGTGCGTGTTGCACACAGAGAGAGAGAGAGAGAGAGAACAGGATGAACAGTATTTCTTTCCGCAACTGGGTGGACTATGACTCTAACACCCAGAACTAAACTTAATTGTTCTTAGAAACTGCCTTCCTCCCAACCCAACAGATGGCATGGTGTGTTTGCTAGCACAGTAACATATTTCACCCTTAAATATACCAAAAAAAAAAAAATCAACATGCTTGTTGGTTAGTGTAAATTCAGCGAAGTTGTTGGATATTTTGGGATACATACCAGAGGGATGCACACTTAGTTTATGTAAATCGTAACAAGCAACAGCCTGTAAATAAGAGTGTTGTGTGGCAATATACCTCCAAAGCCATCATCTCTTTTGGGAAAGGTACAGAATGATGAAGTGGAAAGAGCTTGATTTTAATTCTGAGCCAAAAGAAAAAAAAAAAGAGTCTAATATAATGCTGAGTATTCACTGCTCATTATTATAATATGAAAAGTACTAATCAGATTATGGCTAAAATTGGAATTAGGTACTTCATTTGCAGCCAATTTCACAAGGGCTGAATTTTACTAAGTAAACCGGAATGTGCTGAAACCATGGCAATCTGACTTTAGATAAAAATCACAAATAGGTTTAGAACATGAGCTCTGAACAAACAGTCCCCTTCAAATCCAAGGGAAACAACCAAACAGCTTAGAGGTCAGATTTTGTTTGACACCAAAATTAACGCTAGGTGGGGAACCTGCAGCCTTCAGGCCACATGTGGCCTTCTGGATCCCTGAATGCGGCCTTTTTGACTGAACCCAAATTTTACAGAACAAATCCCTTTATTAAAAGGTGTGCAGCAGAGAAAGATGAAGCTTTTCTTGCCTCCATTGGTGCTTAAAAAAGAACAATCTTGAAATCAGAAGACCGCAGGTCTCCCAGGAAGTCGATGTTGCCAGAGATCCTGTCGGTGAGCACATGCAGATTAAAGTGGAGGATGGAGATGATGATTCAAAGAATTTTTAGGTTTTAAAAAGCAGTTCAGCCTAAAAGATCTAGTGAGTTCCTTTCATTTTGCATTCACTCTATTCCAGTAGACCCTCTGCAAGGCTGACTTGTTACTGAAAGGTAACCTGGAAGTTGAAATGTTTACACACTGGAGCAGTCCTTAGGTTTTTGTAGCTATACGGGCTGCACGGAGCCTAACACAGTTTAGGTTCTTGCGGCCATGGATCTAAATGCATGCGCTGCCCAAGGGCTGGAAGCAATTCTCCCGGCAGCTCTAGACAGCCTTAGAACCATGATCTGGAGCTAACTTCTGCCCTTCACCTTCAGGATTTTCACATTTACTAGCTGTAACAAGAGCGCAGATAGAGCAAGTAGATGTAATTTACATCTGTGGACTAACCGAAGGGATGATGTGAGACCAAGCCATTTTTGGCTGCATCTTCTGTGACTTCAGCTGGTATAAGCTCTCTCTTGCTTTTGGCCAAGCTTGGCCTAATTATTGGCAGTTGAAGCTTTGTAAATCAGGGCTCCACAGAGCTGTCCTAAACTGTCCTAGGTGCTGTTTCCATATGGCCTGACAGCTCTAAGCTACCGTTTCACCACCGTTTAACTCAGACCACATTTGGGGGCCTGCCTTACCTCCACTCCGTCATAGACCTACATCCGTCTGGTTTAAATCTACTGTCCTGGGTTGTCCTGTTGATTGGACTTAGACTCAGTATTGGCTTAAATAATTCTTTTTTGTCTCTGCTTTGGTTTACTATTTTCCTAGGTAAGTATTGCTTTTCAAATGGTTATATATGGCTTAGACTTATATATGGCTAAGACTTTTTTTTCTAAACCACATTCATCAGCACTGAGAAGCTTTAAAGTTTTATTAGTATCATAAAAACCCTTCCCAAATGCAACTACTTTTGATAAGTGTTCATTCTGACAATGAGAATTTGTTGAGGGCTGTTGGCAAGTTGGAGGAATTTTTTTTTTTGAAACTAAAATTGGCAGGAAGTAATGACCCCAAGTGCTTTCTTTCTCTGGACTGCAGCCTCACCCCCTCGATCTTCTCGTTTCTTGCCCCCATCCCAGTTCATCACTCCCAACCCAAAGCCAATAAATAACAGACCTGGTTTCATACAGTTTTTCTGGGAACAAATTCAAATACTGAAGCAGACTTTCAACCTTCCAGCTTTTCTTAACTATGGAGCAAAGACTGTCAAATCAAAGAAAAAAATATATTTGTCAGCCACTTCATGATGGGATTTCTTGGTGATGTTATTACCTTCTACCTAAATAAGTTGAAGCTTTTTTTGTAGTATGCAGTGTCAGATTGCTGTGAGCATCTTCGTAATTGAATGTCAAGATTCAACTCAGTTGCAAAAAATAAAGTAGAAAAAAGCATGATGCATGTAGCAAAAGACAAATCCTTATTTTTTCCATAATGCAAATATGCTGACAGACAAGACTGCCATGATCTAGATGTTATACAGTTTCTTATGTTTATTAAATGAGAAAATGCAGGTAGAGGACATAGAACCATGCTTAGCTAATGCTCAATTCAGTGAAAAACTGCCAATTAATTATTTTATAATACCTTGGAAATAATGCTAACAAGCAAGATGACACTACTGTTTGGAAATTCATCAGTATGCATTATTGTGGATCTCGGCTATGTTATAGCCATCTTGAATGAAGTCTAGATCTCAACCACCTATCAGATTTGATGACTTCTTTCAAATACTTATTTGGTGGAAAGGAAATATGTAAATATAGTAATGGTGCTCAGACTCTGAATCCATGTAACAGTTCCATAGACCGTTCAATTGTGTTCCCCTCAATGATAAAAATAAACTCAGGAGAGATACATTTTTATGGACACTTATAGAATGAAGCTCGACTGAGAATTGTAAAAACTCTTGAAGACTTTGATCTGGGCCCAACTGAAAAGTGTGTGAGAGTCAACTCGGTGTCCAGTGGTCTGGCTGAAGAAGACCTAGAGACCCTTTTGCAATCTCGGGTCCTTCCTTCCAGCCTCATGCTACCAAAGGTGGAAAGTCCTGAAGAAATCCAATGGGTGAGTAGTGAATGTTTCTGCTTTTAGGCTCAGGACCGCCTAAGGAGTAGCAAAAGGAAGGGATTTGGGCGCCATGGGTTTTGAAAATGCATACACAAAGCAGAAGGGAGAGGGACTGGGAAAAAAGAGTAAGTGCAAAAGACCGTTCCCTTCAACAAGGAGGACCTGGCTTTGCCCAGAGTGTTCTATGGAACAGCTCCACTTTTGAAATGGTGCGTCTGCTTCCTAATTGGATTTGTGGTTTGGACAGAACAGCCTCCTCAGTAGCCCTCCCATAACAATCCCTAGAAACTAGGTTGCCTGAGAATTTCATCCCTTCTTCCACCCTGCCAGGTCCTGAGCCAAGGCCTCCACCTGGAAGAGCGGTGACGTAGGTGGCTCTTACTGCGATCCATTTGAAATCATCATAGGCAGCGAGAGCACATTAGCCGCATATGAAAAAATGAACCCAAAGAAGGGGAGGAAAAGGTCACTCGTAAGGGCAACTAGAGGAATAAACAGGAAGCTTTTAACTAGTGGTTTTAATTAGCACAGATATTATTTCCTGAACAGTTCTCTAGTGCATCCTTTTTAAATTGCTGACAGGTGTGTTTGTGTTTCATGACGGACTTTTCAGCCAATAAAAACCTGAAATGTAAAGTGGTAAAATTACTTAAGAAAACTTCTGAAAGGGGCCTAATTATACTATGATTGTTTAAATGGTGACGGGGGTGGGGGGTGGGGGTGGGGGAGCTAGATTTTATTTAGGGGTTGCTATTATTCTGTAGATTATCTGTTGAATAAAATAGCATTTCCTTGTGCCATTCCAGGGCAGAGAGGCTGTGAAATATGAATGCTGGAAGTATTTTTGGTCAGGGTGAGTGGGCAGTGGTGATCTTGAAGCCACATCTAGAATTATCTCAAAGGCTGTGCATGCAACCACGGCAATTCGCTGAGTGGTTGTAACACCTGAGGAAACTGCTCACCTTCTTAATGCATTCAGATATCATGAGTCAGTGCAGCCTGGTGCCACGGCCACTGCCACATGTGGCTACTAAGCATTTGAAATGTGGCCAGTGCAAATTGAGATGTGCTGGAAGTACAAAATACATACCCGATTTTGAAGACTTGGAGCTCCCACCCAAAAAAAAAAAAACAGTGTAAAATATCTCAATGATTTTTATACTGATTACACATTGAAACGATAATAATTTGGATCTATTAGGTTGAATACAAGAGATTATTAAAATTAAGTTCACCTGTCTCATTTCATGCTTTTAATGTAGCTACTAAAAACTTTAAAATTATATGTGTAGCTACCATTCTATTTCTTTGGGACAGCTCTGTGTTGGATTCTTCTTGAAGGCCCGGGTTCAAGGACCAATATTTACTTACTAAACTGGAGTTCTTCTCTCCAAGGTTACCCTGTAAAGCTGGGAGATACTGGTTAGATTATGTTAATATCCTAGAGGGCTCTGACCCCATTCAGATATGTCTTAAGTTGACTGAAATGGACTCTGGAGTCACTGTTCCCTTTTGGTTTCATAGTTAATGCCTATTTATCACCGTTATTACCCTTAATTTAAGATGGGGGTTGGGGGGACCCACCTAGCCCTCAGCTATGGCTTCTGTTTGCTGTTTGAAATCCCTGGATGTGAGAAACCTTCTGAAATCTAAATAGGACTTCTAGTTAACAGAAGTCTTTTTGGCTGTTTATTTTTCCCTCTCCGTTTGTATTTATGCGAAGCATAAAGCCCAGATCCCGATGCACAACTGAAAGATGGGCTTACTTGTTTTCTTTTGTGTGAGAATCTCTTGCTCGCCTTTTGTCGCTAGTGTGGGTTCTTGTTTGACTGGCACGGCTTATTGGACTATAACAAGCGTAACTCTGCCTCCTTTGTCGTGGGACAATTCTCCCACAAATCCCGAACAGTGTGCATTCTTCCAGCACACTATCGGGTGTGCACTGGAATTGAAGGCATTGCTGAGCCCTGCGACTTTGTCTCCTCCCCACTCTCTTTGTGATTTCTCCCCCTTCTCTCCTCCCCCCACACCCCAGCCCCGCCACCTCGCTGAAATGAACACTTTACCAGGCCGGAAACATTTAATCGTCTCCTTTTGAAAAAATTAATTGAAACTTCTCCACTAGTTACCTTTTGTGTTAGTACTTAATGCAATTTTTTAAGAAAGAGGGGGAGGAGGAGGAGGAGGAGGAGGATGGGCTAGAATATTTAATTTTTAAATGCTTCTATTGGCTTAAAAACAAAAGGCATTAGAGGTCTTTCTCACTAAGAACAGAGACTCTATTGTAAGGTGTTTACCTAGTTTTAAACTTTTTGATTTTTGTAGTTATAACTGTTATCGCAAAGAATGGGGCAAGTAACTTCGCAAGTTTTCTTTTTTTTAATGAGGGGAGAAAATGCCCTACTACACATTTAACAACGAAACCACTGATATCTTTCACTACCGTTTTTTAGCTTACATGAGGCAAAATCATGTTTTATTTTCACTTACATCGAATACTGTGCATTTTATCCCCTTATACCATAGCCTGCTATTTTGGTGGAGTTATTCCTCCCCCTGAAAAGTTGCTGAGGAGGTGATGATGATGATGTCCGAGGGGGGCAGTGGGAGCAACTGGGAATAATTCTTCATTACTGAAAGCTGTGATTTATTTTAGCCTAATTGTAAAGTTACTGCAAATTGCTCAAAAGCTTTTTAAAGATCCTAGTGATTAGATTTTTTTGAGGGGGGGGTGCACAGGCGAGGAGGGGCAGCTAAAAGGGGAAATAACACCTCTAATCCCGCTTCTGGTAAATAGGCTGCCAGCTTTTCAAATGAGTTTCCTTTCTATTAGTCAGAATATTATGCTAAGCCTTAAGCATTAGTTTTTTTATGTTGCCATAGCAGCCTTATTCCTGCAGGGTGGTGACCTGTGATGATTACAGTACAA
>VSMD01066535.1:0-48020 GCA_008750895.1 Mirza zaza | reverse complement strand
TATTGATTGTCCACCTTCTATTTTATTGATTTCTGCTCTTATTTTCAATACTTTTTCTCCTCCGTTTGGGTATAATTATGTCTTCCTTTTCTATGTTTTTATGGCAGAGGCTTAGATTAAGGATTTTAGATATTTTCCTTGTTTTATAATATAAACATTTTAAACCTATAGATATTCCTCTAGAAATGTGTTAGCTGCACTCCACAGGTTTTGATAATACAAGGGGTCCTCGACTTGAGATAGTTTAACCTGCAATTTTCCTGTTTTATGGTGGTGCAAGGTGATACTCACTCAATAGAAACTGTACTGCAGGTAGCCACACTTTAACTACAGTATTCTATAAACTATGAGATATTCAAGAATTTATTAGAAAACAGGCTGTGTGTTAGGTGATTTTGCCCAACTGTAGGCCAATATAAGTACTCTGGATATGTTTAATGTAGGCTAGGCTAAGCTAAGAGGTTCAGTAAGTTAGGTGTATTAAATATATTTCAACATTGTGATATTTTCAACTTATGATGGCTTTATCAGGATATAACCCCATTGTAAGTCAAGAATCATCTTTACAGGGTTTTAATAATCATGTAATATAAATATTTTCTTATTTCTATATTTATGTCTTCTTTGACTAATATATATCATTTATATGTGTTTTTATATTTATAAATATATCAATTTAAGTTTTTGTGTCTTTTATTATTAATATAATTACAATTTGATCAGAGAATATAGTATGAATAGTTTAGTATTGTTTAAATTTATTGAGATTTGTTTCATGGCCCATCACATTGTCTTCATTGGTGAATGTTTTCTGGTGAATTGTATGCAAAGTATGGAAGAAAGAGAAAAGCAACTGGAAAGATGGCATATCCATCAAATTGAGTTTGGAAAGCTTACAAGAAAAAGTAGTTTTGGGGAAATCAGGCGTGTAGTTTTGGATATATTAAACTTGGAATGTGTACTGATATCTTATCAAAGGTATCAAGTAGGTAGATATTTGGAGTTTAGGAGAAAGGTGTATGATGATCTAAATTTGAGTGTTGTCATCATCTAGATAATATTAAGCTACAAAGATGAATTAGTTGCCATGGAAGTGAGCATAAATAGAAAAAAAAGTATCAAAGACTGATACTTGGGTACACTAAAATCTTAAAAAGTCTTGAGGGAAAAGTAGGAAACAGTAAAGGAGTTTGAGGAGAAACCAATGAGTAAGGACAACAGCAAACTGCATCTGAGTCAAATGCTGGATATTAGACCATGTAAAATAAGGACTTATAACTGACTGTTGGGTGTGGCACAAAAGAAGTATTGTTGAATTGGTGAAGCTGATTACAGCAATTTCAGAGAAGTGGTAAGAATGAAATCTCATTGGGCTGAAGAGAGAGTGGGAGGAAAAATATTGTGGACTAAAAATAATGACAACTATATCTAGGACTGCTGTTCTAAAGGGAAGAGAATCAGACTTGCAATTCAATTTGACCTGCTGAGAAATATGTGTTAAGTTTTTTTTTTTTTTTTTTTTTTTAAACAGGTGAATATTTACGATAATGTTTCTACTGGGAGCCAAACATTGATGGTACAGTAAAAAAAGAGTAATTATTGGAGATATGTCCTCAGATAGTGAAGAAGGAATGTGATTGAATTTACAAGTCATGTGATTTTGAGGGTGGTTTAAAATCCCAAACCTTAACCTTAACATGTTGCTTGGGGGGGCATCTCAAGACAAAGATCTTCAAGTGCTACTGTCATTTCCTATTTGAGTCAATCCCCACAAGGTATTCTTAGCTCTTGGAAAATTTCCTGGTACTATTGATTTGCAAAAATTATCTTTTTATATTTTATGGTGTGTTTAAATCAGCTATCAGTATGTATGTGATGAGATGATTGGGTCAGAGAACCAAGTGGCTAGCCAATTTGACTTGATCTAACTATTGTTCTCTGCCCACAACCCAAGCGGAGTCCTGGAAGGACCTTGCATTATGTTCACTCTTCGATTTTGGTGGATTTTTTGTTGTGTTTTATTTTGTTTAGTTTTTACCTGACTTGTAGTAGAAATAGGATACTAATCATTTACCCAGAGCAATGCGGAATGCAAAATAAGTGGGTATATTAAGAAAATTCTCCCCATGTCCCTTCTTAGCCCGCTCACCAGGTTTTCTCTAGAATAACTACAACTAAATTGGTAGAAATTTACTTGTTTTTGAGCTAATTATTGGGACTATCATCAACCTTCCTATTATTTTTGCGGCATCTTTGTTGCTGCGTTATGGAAGGACCAGCTAACCTGTGTTGATTCATACTCTTGTTTTATCACGTGCAGAGAGATGTTGAATATCAGAGAAGCATCTTTAAATTCTTCACCTTCACCCCCAGATATTCATAAGTTATTTTTTTCTTATGACATAGAAATAGTTTAAGCAAAATCTTATTGTATTTTATTTGAATTTATAGTAATAAATAATTCTGACAAGCAATTAACTTATTTCATTTGCTTTCACTCAGGGTACACAAGTGCTTTGCAGATTCAAATAAATAGCAATTAATCTTTGGGAAATACTTAGCCACACAGGGAAAAATTTGGACCTTTGTTTGTTAAAGTGAACATTTTATATGAAAATGCTAGATTTTTGGAGTATTGCAAATTCCTTTCCACTTATTGTAAAAATCCCTTGTTTAATTAATAGAGTTTCTGAGGAATATGACTTCTAAGTTATTTTCTTGGAATTTGAACTAAGCTGGATGGTAAAGAATTAATAATTGGGTACGACTATTCAAACTAGGCTTTTGCTTTGTTCATTTGGGTTTACTATGAAATCAAATAAAACAAGTTGTGAAAGATGCCAGAATTAAGAGAAAGGTGATGGAAGTAGATCCACGATGCCTACCTAGAGCTGCACTCCCAGAGAAGCCACCACAGCAATAAAATCTTCTGCATTCCCTTTCTTACATTACTCTAGGCATTGTTGGAGGTGTTCCTCCACCATGGTAACTGTTACTATGGAGACTACCAACATCATAACTGATGGAGTCTCCACCTGTCAAGCACTATCCCTCCAGCCTGAGCTCTCAAAGGAACTCACTGAAAAGGGAGGAGAAATTGTCTGAGGTTCTTGTAAACTTTTTTAGGGAACCTTAGAAAGAATAGAACTAACTGATCCTGGTGTCTAAGATCTAGATGTACAGTTTCCAGTTATTTTGCATTGGGTCTTTATTAGGAGTTTTGTTTGTTTGCTTGTTTTTGTTTTTTTTTCAAATTCATATTTTCAAGCTTTAGGTGAGACATGCTAAGTAAGTCTCAGTTTCTTGATATCAGGCTAAGGATTGCTTTTATATATTTATTTTTTAGTCTGTGTATTGTTCCAGAGTACCTAAAATGTTATGACTAACCAAATGGTGACTTTGGTTTTATTTAATAACCTTCCAGAGCAGTGCTTCTTAACTACCTCTGGTGAGGTACCAGTTTTCCCCATTCATCACAAACCAAAATTTTGTAAAATACAATGGAAAAATGACTAGGAATGAAACAAAACAAAAAGGCAAAGAAAGTACAAACCATATTTTTTATTATTATGATGACATATTGTCTTTGAGTTTTTATATAGTTACTCTCAATAACTGTACAATTTCCAGTTAGACTGTTAAGAGATCAGCAATAAAAACTATTCTCCTGCCCTCATTTTGGATAGCCCTATTTTAAAGTGTGATTTTGCTTATACATCAAATGAATAAAGTATTACTAATCCCTTCCTATTCAGAGGATGCAAGGAGAGGAGAAATTAGAAAGCAATGTGAAATCATTTTAAGATAAATGTAAGGATTAATCTTTATGTTTCTTTACAGGCTAGCACGATGCCATGTATATGAAATGAGACCAACACTGCTTTTGAAATATGAACTAAAAAAATGTTCAGAGTGTGTACTAGTACATTTTGTTTGTCTGTGTAAATAATTGTCAGTGTTTTTTTTTCCCCAAACCATCAGATGTCACATTGGAATTCTGCCATCAACATGTGACACTCAGCCAGCTAGCAGTGACAATCCAAGATGTTAACCACAAAGCAGACATGACTAGCATAAAAATGTTGATTTCACAGTATACTTTCCAAGAAGAAAAAACAGAATTGTTCTAATGTTTTCTTATACCATCCATAGTATTGGAATGGAAGGCAGGGAAATATGATTTCTTTAAAATGATTTTTTTCTAAATAAAGAACACTTTAATTTCTTTTCATATAAGAAGGGAATACTACTGTTCTTGATGCAAGGCTAATACAGAAAAATGTTGAATTCATCTATTATTCTGGATAAA
The DNA here is from genome assembly GCA_008750895.1 of Mirza zaza. NCBI lineage: Eukaryota > Metazoa > Chordata > Mammalia > Primates > Cheirogaleidae > Mirza > Mirza zaza. The sequence goes on along the minus strand of VSMD01066535.1, from coordinate 43,711 downwards.
AAATCTACTTGACAGAACTTTTCAACTGAAATGAACCCATAGAAAGCTAAAATATAGGTAGTGGTTTAATTTTTGATGTTAAAAAACCCTAAAAAAGAAAAGGAAATAAATATAATTATTAAAATAAATGTAATTATTTTTACATTCAAAAGTAATCTAGATATTCAAAATATTTCCTCCTTAATCTGAAATTGGCATGTTTAAATCATCTGTTTATAATAAATCAGAATTACAAATCATAGTATAAATTTTTTGAAGTCAAACTTAAGGCATTTTTTCTAAATTAAATAAATTCAAATAATTTTTTAAAAAATTTTGGTGAATATAATTGTGCAAAAATAATTAACTTACATAATTAAAATTATTTTTGATTTAATTGAACACCTTATATTTCTCATCAGGAATAAATGTGTTAAAAATCAACATGTGCATATTAGTGAAGCAAAAATGTCCAGGAAGGAAGTTATACTGATTTTATTAACAGAATAAAGGACAGTTACATTATAGCAAATAGGTTAATAATATATATGATATCATAAAGAAACAGAGAGGAAAAAGTCTAGTTATAATGGTAATAATGAGAATAGGAGCAAATGTGGAAGCAAAACACAATGGAGATAATGTTTGTTTCCCCCCCAACATGCACATGTTGAAATCCTAACTCCCTAAGGTCTGGTATCAGGAGGCAGAGACTTTGGGAGACAACGAGGTCATGAGGATGAATCCCTGTGAATGGGATTAGTGTCCTTGTAAAAGGACCCCCAGAGAGCTCCCTCACCCCTCCCCTATCCCTTCTTCCATGTGAGAACATAGCTATAAGATGGTCATCTGTGAACCAGGAGTGAGCCATTCCCAGAGTATGATAGCACTGACACCCTATTCTTAAACTTCCAGTCTAAAGAGCAGCAAGAAAGGAATTTCTGCCACCCAATCTATGGTACTTTGTTACAGCAGCACAAATAGACTAAGAAAATATTTAAATCTGCTTATAGTTTACTTTTAACAATCATAACTCAAAAGCAGTGTATTTCAAAAGTGGTTTGTAGTTTGACATTGTTCCTGTTCCCTCTGATATACCACCATTAACATTTTGGTTCCTTATTTCCTTTAATGATATTTCATAATAAGCTAAGACAAAGTTAGCACAGAATAATTTTGCATGAATAAGGGATATTTATTGAAATCTTGCATTCCAAAAGGCTTGATGTCAGCCCTTCCAATGTCAAAGATAGGATACTATCTTACTGGATAATAAGGAACAGTAGGCTTTGTAAATTCATCCTTTCACACTATCAAAAATTGCTTACATCCAAAAAAGGCTTTTGAATTTTGGAGAATTTAATGTTGTTCTTTGTACTACCTGGTATTTGCAGATGAAAATTTTTTTCTCCAAGTAGAAATCTTGGAGATATATATATCTACTGATAGAAGTATGCCAACTTTCTGGTCTTCTAAAATTTGAAGGTATACCTTAATGAAATCTCTCACCAATCCTTAACATTGAATAAATTAATAATGTGAAATATTGATTACATTTTATAAATATATAGAGGCATAATTTATATATTATTTGTTATATTACATTAATAAATATATAATTATTATTCATTATATTATATATAATAAAATTTTCAAACAATTCTCTTTAAATAAAACCAATAGAATTTTGAAAGCATTAAAAATGCACTGTGAAGTTGAAATACATGTGTCAATATTATAAGGAATGTATTACTATTTTCAGGCATTTTAACATTTAGTACAATAAAAAGCAAAAATAAGGGTTAATGGAGTAAAATTCTGTAGATTACTTTCTCAATCTGAGTACAAGAATCTGAGTTACATTCATCGAAGATGATGCTCCTGGTTTTGAAATCAGAGATTCCTTACTTCATAATTTTATAAACCCAAGGAAATGATTTTTAAAGAAAATAAGTGAACCATGGCTTTGTAATTTTATTATATTTTTTACTACATAATTCGCTTAAAATAAACACATATGTCCCACTTCCTTGATGACTGTCATCTCAGAAGCTTTCTCAGATTCTCAAGAATTTATGTCTCGTCCACTTTAAAACCAGCAATAGCAGGTTGAATCCTTCTAACTCTTTAAATTTTTTGACTTCTGCTGCATCTCTCTTATTCCAGTAGATTCCACGGATCTGCTTTTGAGAATCCGTGTGATTAGATTGGGCCAGCATGAATGATGGATAATGCAGAATAATCTCCCTTGTGAAAAGTTGATAAACTTAATTACATTTTCAAAGATTCCAGGGATTAGCATGAAGACTTTTTTTTTTTTTTTTTTCCAGTCATGCTGCCTACCAGATTTAGTGCCTAACATAGCTGGTCTTTTATCTTGCCTTCTAATGAAAAAGGACTGGCCTCATTATAAAGTGTATACGTTCTGGATTTTAGGGGACACCTCATTTTGCTTATTATCATGAAGAAACTAATTGTGCACCTTAAATTTTTAGAACTGAGCAGAGCAAAATGTTACAAAATGAATTTGGGGCTAGCTACATTTATCTGCCTATTTTTATTCTCCTTGGCTTACTTTGGTAATTCAAACAAATTATCCTGGAACTAAGAGAGTACAAGAGGCCAACTGGATAATTGTTAGGGAGCAAGAAAGATGAAAATGGAAACAGAAACCCAACTTCACCGTTTCTTACAACTTTTGATTTAGAGTGAGATATTTTTGCTTTAAGAGCATTTTTTTCAACTATAGGTGAATATAATTCATGATGGAGATAGTGTTAATAGCTAGTCACAGTCTATGATTTGGTTTCAAAATACTCATCATTACATTTAGAGCCAGTAAAGTAAGGTTGAGTTTCAAGTTCTATACGCCTGGAATGTAGGTGATAAGGCAGTAGTCGCCATGTGTGAATTAGTTCAAATCATTTTAAAGTGCTCTACTGTGCCCTACCACCTGTAGCTGAATGAGGGTTGGATGTTCCCATTTAAATTATAAATTAAAGATGATTTTCCTTTGTTTTGTGGCCTTTTCATTTCTGAGACATGTTCATAAAAGGAATAGTTTAATAATTATTTCATCAAAAATAATATTGGGCTCAGGAAAACAAGATTAATAATTAGAATGTGCTTTAGTGAAATTTTTAATTAATAGATAATTACATTTTATTTATATTTAAAACAAAAAATATATATACTATTCTGTTGTTAATATATCTATTGTTGCTTTTAAACATGAGAAATAATATGGCAATGTTTGGCAGAGATATATTTCAGTTTATAGCAGAGTTAATTTTTTATACTAAAAATTCCAAATTTAGATAAACTTTAAGACCATTTCAGATACAAAATAAGGCTCTTGATCTACATAATGCAATCTATAATGTAATTTCTAGAACAATCACTAAAATATACACACAAAGAAATTAACTAAAAGTCCAACAGAAAAATCAAAACAGTTTACTAAAAATATCTTTAACATAAAATAAGCCAATGAAAGAGTAATAGGAACAAAAATAGATAAAATATGTTTTTAAAGTTTTATTTCATTTCTAATTAACAAATAACAATTGAACATATTTATGGGGTACAATGTGATACTTCAATATGTATATATACTTTGTAGTTATCAAATCAGGGTAACTAGCATTTCCATTACCTCAAACATTTGAGATAAAACAAATTTGAAATAACCTAACAGATACAAAACTGTTTACCCTAAATCCAGCTATATTACTTTGGCTACATATGAATAGCCTTAGTACTTAAATAAAAAATAAGTCTAAAAGAGATACAAATCACTTCCAAAACCATTTATGTGTGTGTATGTGTGTGTGTATTAAATATATATGAAGTTAAAAGGTGGAGAATACATAGCATGCAAACAATAAGCAGAAAAGAGCTAGAACAACTACATAGATGACAAACAAAATGGATTTTAAAGTACAGAATATTAATTTAAAAAGGCAAATTCTTAAGGACAAATAAATATATAGAATATGATGATATAACATTTATAAGTGAAAATTCAACTAATTACAGAGTGCCAAAATTCTTGAAGTAAACTTCAAAAAACAGAAAAGAGAAATAAAAAATTCAATCATTATAGATGGATATTTCAGTAGTTTTATTCAATCATTAAAAGAATGAGAAGATAAAATATCTTTTAGTACAAAGATTAGCACATTTAGAACCAACTTGACCTAATTAACATCTACAAAACCCGAACAATTCCAGGACACGCATTCTTTCAATTATGCATTGTCTATTAATCAGTACAAACCATATGCTGAATCATAAAACAAGTCCAATAAAATTTGAAGTATTGAAATTTTATGATCTCTGACCAAAATGTATTCAAATTGCAAATCAATAATACAAAGAAATTCAGGAAACTCCTATAGATATATAGAAATCAACCCATTTCTAAATAAACCATGGGTAAAAGAAAAAAAAAATCACAGAATAAATTAGAGAATATATTGAATTAAATAAAAAATACAGCTTATCAAAATCTATGTAATGTAGCTAAAGTAGTACTTAGACAGAAACTTATAGCATTTAATATTTGTTTCATGAGTAATAGTAATTTAAAGTCAATGCTCTAGGTTCCATCATGAAAAGTTAGATAGAGAAGAACAAATTGAACCCCAGGATAAGCAGAAAGAAGAAAGGAAATAATAAAAATCATAGTAGAAATGAATGAAAAAAAAAAAAGGAAAAGAAAAAGAACCAATGAAGCAAATCAACAAAAAACAATAAAATCAAAAATGGTATTTTGACAAACATCAATAAATTGAATAAAATTTTGACTAAATGATCAATTAAAAATATACCAATATTAAGAATAAAAGAAGGACCTCAGTGGGGAAACTAGGGTTATTAGGTAACAAGTAAATATGGTAAAAAGAAACTTTTATGCAAATTAATATTACAACTTAGCAAAAATGGTCACAAACAATAAAAAACAACCACTTCAAAAAGAAAGAAGATATAAATAGTCCTATGTAAATTAAATAAATTTAATTATTCATTTAAAAAGCATTCCGCAAAATAAAATCTAGTTCTAATTGTACCACTGGTGAATTTTTAAAAATTTTAAATAAGAAATTTTACTAATTTTCCCTAATTAATTGGAGAAACACTTTACAGCTTATTTTAAGAGGAAAGTGTTACCCTGATAACAAAGATGAAAAAGAACATGACAAAAAAAGAAAATTAGGGTCCAATATTCCTCATGAAGACAAATGGAAAATTATTAATAAAATATCAGTCAATTCAATTCATTCCCATATATAAAAGGAAAGTACAACATGATCAATTGGCACAAGGTAATATTTTGGTGTCAGAAATATTCTAAAAGCTAATTTTAGTGCTGCTGCAACAATGTTCAAATTTACAAAATCTAGCAAACAATTCCCTTAGAATATGTGATCTTTGTTTTATATAAATTATACTTCAATCACACTCTGATAAAAATTCTCATTAACTACATATCCAGTAATTTAACCAAAACATTTTTAAATTATAATTTTATTAAGAATTCTAGTTAATACTTAGGACTCTTAAAGTTACAGTACTACCCAGTCTTATAAATGGTATAATTACTATAATATGATAATATTAGCATTTGCCATTTAATGAAACAAATACTTCAACTAAAAGAAATGATTTTTAGTCCAGAAAAGTAAAATAAAAGTTATGCTAAATCTGTGAAATATAACATTGGTATTTCACAGATGTAGAAAAGGTAATTTTATGCTTCATTTCGAACCAGAAAACAGCCCAAATAGCCAAAGCAATCTTCAGCAAAAGAACAAAGACTGGAGGCATCACATTACCAGACTTCAAACTATACTACAAGGCTACAGTAACTAAAACAGCATGAAATTTGCATAAAATAGAGACATAGAACAATGGAACAGAAGAGAGAACCCAGAAATAAAACTGTCCACATACAGCCAACTGATCTTTAACAAAGCAGATAACAACATACACAGGGGAAAAGAAGCCCTATTCAATAAATGGTGCTGAGAGAATTGGATGGCCACATGCAGAAGACTAAAACAGGATCCATATCTCTCAACATTCACAAAAATTAATTCAAGATGGCTAAAAAGACTTAAATGTAAGAGACCATAAGATGCATGAGACCATAAGAATTCTAGAAGAGAAAGTAGGATAAAACTCTTTTAGATATTGTCCTAGGCAAATAATTTATGAAGAAAATTTCCAGTGTTAACTACAGCAATAACAAAAATAAATAAATGGGACTCTATCAAATTAAAAAGCTTCTGTGTGGCCAAGGAAATAATTAACAAAGCATACAGAAAACTTACAGATGGGAGAAAATATTTGCAAACTATAGATTGGATAAAAGGTTGATATCCAGAATCTGGAAAGAACTCAAGCAAATCAGGAAGAAAAAAACAAAAAAAAAATATTTACCCAAAAGATCAAATGACACTCTACAAATGGGACACCTGCACTTGAATGTTTATAGCAGCATAGTTCACAATCACAACAGTGTGGAAACAACCCAAGTGCCCATCAATTCATGAGTGGATTAATAAAATGTGATATATGTACACCATGGAGTACTATTCAGCTTTAAGAAACAATGGTGATATAGCACCTCTTGTATTTTCCTGGATAGAGCTGGAACCCATTCTACTAAGTGATGTATCTCAAGCATGGAAAAACAAAACCACATGTACTCACCAGCAAATTGGTATTAACAGATCAACACTTAAGTGGACATATAGGAATAACATTTATTGGGTGTCGGGCAGGTGGGAGGGGGTAGGAGGGCATGGGCAATATACGTAACCTTAACATTTGTTCCCCCATAATATGCTGAAATAATAAAGAAACAAGAAGTAGGCAAAAGACATGAACAGAAGTTTTTCAAAAGAAAATAGAAAAATTGCCAAGAAAAATATGAAAAAATGCTTACCACTAATTATTAGGGAAATGCAAATTAAAACCACAATGTCATATGAACTTGCTCCTGTTAAAATGGCTTTTATTAAAAGGTCCAAAAACGATAGATGCTGGTATGCAAGCAGAGAGAAAGGAACACTTATACGCTGTTGATGGGAGTGCAGATTAGTGCAACCTCTACGGAAAACAGTATGGAGATTCCTCAAAGAACTAAAAGCAGACTTACCATTCTATCCAGCGATCCTACTACTGGGTACTTGCCCAAAGGAAAAGAAGTCTTTTTTATCAAAAAGATACCTGCACTTGAATGTTTATTGCAGCACAATTCACAATTTTAAGGATTTGGAATCAACCCAATTTCCTACCAATTCATGAGTAGATTAATAAAATGTGGTATGTGTTTACCATGGAGTGAGATTCAGCCATAAAAAGGATGAATTAATGCCTTTTGCAATAATTTGGATGGAACTGAAGACTATTATTGTAAATAAAGTGTATATTGAATGGAAAAACAAACAGCACATGCACTCTGTTAAATTGGAACTAACTGATGAGCGCACATATGCACAGAGAGAAGTAAAACAGAGTGGAAATCAATCAGGGAGGAGGGGTGAGGAGGGAAGGAGCAAAAACCTACCTGATGGGTACAATGAACACTATTTGGGTGATGAGCACTCTTATCACCTTGACTCAAGCCATGTAACAATTTGTGAATCACTATGTTTTTCCATTCTTTATATACTTCACTTAGGATACTGGCTTTCAGTTCCATCCAAATTATTGAAAAATCCATTAATTCATCCCTTTTTATGGCTGAATAATGGCCAGCAAGCATATAAAAAAATGCTCAACATCTCTAATCATTAGGGAAATGCATATATATCAAAACCACAATGAGATATCATCTAATCTCAGTGACATTGGTCTTTATCAAAAAATCTGAAAGCTGCAAATGCTGGCGAGGGTGTGGAGAGATAGGAATATTCTTACACTGCTGGTGGGACTGCAAATTAGTGCAGCCTCTGTGGAAAAGAATTTGGAGATACCTCAAAGAGCTAAAAATAGAAATACCATTTGATCCAGCAATAGCACTATTAGGCATCTACCCAAAAGAACAAAAGACATTCTATAATAAAGACATTTGCACTCGAATGTTTATGGCAGCACAATTCATTATTGCAAGGATGTGGAAATAATCCAAGTGCCTATCAATCCATGAATGGATTAATAAAATATGGTATATGTATACAATGGAATACTACTTAATTATCAAAAACGATGGTGATCTAGCAACTGTTATATTTTCCTGGATAGAGCTTGAGTTCATCCTCCGAAGTGAGGTATCACAAGAATGGAAGAACAGGCACCACATGTACTCGCCATCAAATTGGCACTAATTGATCAACACTAAGGTGCTCACACAGTAGTTGGGGGTTGGGGGGTTGGGGGGTTAGGGATAGGTAAACTCACAACTAATGGATGCCTTGTAGTGGGGAAGGGAATGCTGTAGGGCAGAAAGGACATGCCTCAAACCATGGTTTGGGTGTGTCATAACATGTAACCAAAATGTTTGTACCCCTATAGCATCCTGAAAACAAAAACAAGTACATTTGAACCCCCTTGATATTTTAAAATAATAATAATAAACACAAACAGAAAAGAATTTTAAAAATATATATTGATAATAAGAGACAAACAAAATATAAAACATAGAAATGTTTAAAGTAAAAGAATTAGGGGGTATATTATAAAATTTTTAGCAAATATTTATTCTTCTTTCTCTTAGGCTTTATGAGAATATTATACTTGTTACCTCAATGATATTGAGCTTTCCATATCACTTGATGTGGCCAATACAATGTAAAAAATAGCTTTTGCTTCATCCAAGCAGTGGCTTTAAATATAATTTCAGGGTATGTCCTGACATTTCACATTCATTTCCATAGCATGCAAAGAGCACATCCAGATATGAGCTGCTACTTTATGAAGGTTTCTGATATTATTAGACACCTGAAAGGGACTTATACCTGACTGGGATGGACCCTGGAATAGTGTTGTCACAACTGACTCACAGTCTCAGAAATGTATAATATATTTGTGCACTAAATCAACAAGACTTTATTAGGTATTTTTTATTCATGCAAAACCACTGAAAACAAATATAATGTTATGGGTTGAATTGTGTCCCCTCCAAATTCATATATTGAAGTCATAACTGAGATAAAAACTAAAATCTCGGATGTAGCCTTATTTGGCAATAGCATCATTGCAGATGTAATTGGTTAAAGTGCAGTCATACTAAAATAAATTGGGCCCCTAATGCGGAATGATTAGTGTCCTTATAGAAGTGGGAAATTTGGCTACAGACACACACACAGGGAGAAGGCCATGAAAAAATACATGTAGACATGGGGGTGATGCTGCTACAAGCTGCAAACACCAAAGATTGCCTGCAAGTCATCAGAAGCTAAATGAGAGGAATAGAATAGATTCTTTCTCATAACTCTCAAAAAGAGAAAAAAACACAAGCCCAGGCACGGTGGCTCATGCTTGTAATCCTAACACTCTGGGAGGTCAAGGCAGGAGGATCCTTTGAACTCACGAGTTCAAGACCAGTCTGAGCTAGAGTGAGACCCCCGTCTCTACTAAAAATAGAAAAAATTAGCCAGGCATGGTAGCACGAGCCTGTAGTCCCAGCTCCTCCGTAGCTGAGGAATAAGGATCGCTGAGCCCCGGAGTTTGAGGTTGCTTATCCCACCACACTCTAGCCCAGGAAACAGGGTCTGTCTCCAAAACAAAACAAAACAAAACAAAATACAAAACCCAAGCCAGCCGGCACCTTAAACTTGGACTTCTAGCTTCTAGACTATAAAACAACATATTTCTTTAAGCCATCCAGTTTATGGTGCTTTGCTATAGCAACTCTTAACAAATACTTCTGACAAATTTAAGGTAATAGCAGACAAAGACTTAAAAGTATAATTATTAGAGATAAAGAGGTAACTCACAATAATTAGAGGACCTTTACACAGGAAGTTATAAAATTCTAACTTTGTGTCACCTAATAACATTGTTTCAATATGTCTGAAGCAGACTCAGCAAAATTAAAAAATAATTGGCTAGCTCTACATTTATGGGGGATGACATTAGCAACCACCTTTCAATTAATGATAGATAAAGCAGGAAAAAATAAGTGAGGATATAAAAGATTTTACAAACATTATTAAGAATATTGGTGTCATTGATATAGATTAATAAAAAAGAAAATAAGTAATTTACCAAAATCAACTCTTTTCTGGCATATCTCAAAGGATGTATACAACTCACAACATAATTTCTTACTATAGTTAAATTAAATAATAGAGTAGAAACAAATAACAAGAACAATATTAAAAAAAAACAGTGAACTAAGCCACACCCTCTTAAATAACCCCATTGGTCCAAGTAGAAATGCAATGGAAAAAGAACATTTGAACAGAATAAAAATTAAAATATCAAATGTACAAACTCGTAAAATATGATTAAATCTAGAGAAGTTAGAGACAAAATTATAGTCTTTAATGCATATACTAAAAGGGAGGATGCATGACTATCCATCTCAAGACAGAACATGAATAGCATATTAAAGCAAAGAAATAAAAATAAAGAACTTGCAAAAGATAAAAGCACAAATAAATGAAAAAAAATCCAAGTGAACTATACTGAAAAAAATCAACAAAGTTAAAAATAGGTTCTTTGAAAAATAAAATTTTGTACTTCTAAAAGAGTAAATGAAAAATATTGACAAAGCATAGACTACCAGTGTTATGAATGAAAAAGGGGTCATCATTAAAAATCATACAGATGTTAAGAATATATAATATTAAAGAATATTACTAATAACTTTATGTTAATTAATTTTGCAATGATTACAAAAGACAACTTTTAAGAAAAATACAAATTACCAAAAGTGTCACATAATGAAACTAAAAATATAATTAGTATTAAATGTATTAAGTGAATTGGATTTATAAGGAATGTCTTCACCCAAATAAATTTTCAGAATCAAATGGACTTACTGAATAATCTAGAACATTCAAGAAAAATGTTTACTTTCAACAACTCTTCCAGATATTCAGAAAGAGAGAACATTACAAATACATTTAATGATACCTTTACAAACTTGATAACAAAACTTAACAAGGAAGTATTTATATGAAAGGGAAGATTATAGCATAATATTTCTCTTTAATTTAGATAAAAAAAAACTAAGCACAATATTATTAACCAAATATGGCATTATATAAAAGTATAATACATCATGGTAAAGTTGAGTTCATCCTTGAAGTATAAAGTTATTTACCATGCAATCAATCACATTATTAAAATGAGACAAAAATCATATGAATATATTATGGCCAAAGCATAAAACTCTAAAATATAGTCATGTAAAATCCATGATATATGTGAATTTTACTTGATATAGCAAAATATATGATTACATTCAGGATCTTGTGAACAAGAGTTTAAATTGGATTATGTAGGTGGGCCTTAAATCCAATTACCTATACCTTATAAGAGACAGGCAGAGGGAGATTCATGAAAGACAGAAGGAGGGAAAGGTCACATGAAGATGGAGGCAGAATTGGAATTAGGTAGTCACAAGTGAAGGAATGCTTGGAGCCTCAAGAAGCTAGAAGAGGCAAAAAGGCATTCTCTTCTAGAGCATTTTGAGAGAATGTGGCCATAATGATACCTTGATTTCAGGGGACTTCTACACTCTAGAATTATGGAATAATAAACTTTTGTTGTTTTAAGGCACTAGGTTTGTGATAATTTGTTATGGCATCCCTAGAAAGTTAATACAATACAGAGTATCTTTGTGTACAGAAAGAGCATCTGATAAAATTTAACACCCATTCATGACAAAAATGGGTGCGTGCTTAGAAGATTAGAGAAAAAGTCTATGTCTTTTCGATGAATACCTACAAAAATCCTTGAGCAAGCAAGGCATTTAATAATAAAATATTACAAGTTTTTTTCAAGAGTAGTATTGGTATATATTACCTGTTATAACAATTTTTGCCTAACATTTTTATCCTACATTAAACCGATTGTTCTAGCCAGCATAAGATAAGCACTAAATGAGAATTTGAATGGAAAGAATAAATTATTGCATCTGCTGTCAACATGATTGTGCATGTAGAAAGTCCTAAATAATCAACAGACATTTTATTAAAATAGATATTTGGATGAGGCAAGAGCAATATAAAATAATCAATTGTAATGTTATTTAGCAGCAACCAAGAGAATATGTAATTTAAAAATAAAACTGATAAAATTACTTTGGAAAAATTGTATCCAATGAAGTTGAACTAATACATATAACCTATGGTCCAGAAATTCCACTCTTAGCTATATGTGCAACATAAATGCATGCATATAATTGTCAAAAATATAATAATTATCATAGAAGCACTATTTTAAATAGCCAATAACTGAAAAATAAAGTAAGTTTTTTATAAATTATAAAAAATGTGATTAACTTATGATTAAATAGACTAATTTGATTTTAATTTATGGTTAAAATGTGATTAAATAGACTATCCGCAAGTAATCATAAAGAATGATCTCTACCTATAATAATATGTATAATGTTTAGGAAGAGAAGTCTTACATAGAAGAGTAATACTGTTTGATTCCATTTGTAATATGTTCTAAAGCAGGCAAGACTAATCTATGGTGATGAAAAACAGGATACTGGCTACCTTTGGGTTGAGTAGAGACCAGAAGGGGTCACCAGAGAGCTTCTGGGTTGCTGATAATACTCTTGATTTGCAAGTTGTTTAAATGGACTTTCACTTTATGAAAACCTTGTGTCCTGAAGGAATTTGAACATAAGGCATAATGTGATCAATAAGGACATACATTAATTGCCCAAATTATAGAAAATGTATAACAAGAATTTAGGCAGTGAGCTACACTAAAGGGAAGCTTTATGTTTATTCGCATTGACCTACCAAGTGGCCTGAAGGCTGAGAAATTGGGGTCACAAAAATCTCTATACAAGCACAGAGAAAATCTGTGTGTCTAGATAGAGCCCAGGTGGTTTGTAGAAACATAAAGATTAAATGCCTAAGTAGGTTGTGATATCACACTAGGGAATTCCCACGTAGCCTTGGTGGGGAAGAACGGCAGAAACAGCATGATTCCCTTATTCTAAAAAGTCATAGAGATAAGACATAATGTCAGTTGTTACACAAATGTACCAAATGCAATCAAATCATTGGATGTCAGTGAGGTAATATATTTGTTAATTAGCTAGAATTAACTATTCTACATACTTCAAAATATGTTATACATAATAAATACATACAATTTTATCTGTCAATTTAAAAAAGAATATCTAAACATGCTGCTATCATAAATTCCACACATTCCATGAGGAATCAATATCTGTCTTGTTAACTTTTTAAATTTTAGAGTCTGGCTTGGAGCCTTGCATCAAGCAGAGAGCAGACCCACTCATTTCCTGTTCCATATCTCATACTAGCTCCTCTGAGCTTGTCTGGAACTAATGGCTACTCATAACAAAGGCCTCTTCCTGTCTCTCTTCTCTACCTAAGAACTTTCTCCAGCAGAGAGTGAACTTGCTGGGATACATATAGGCACACCCAAAATGCAGAAAATGATGACACCTTTGAGGCAACACTCAACCCATGAATGGAATCAGAGAATAAATGACTCAGCCTTCCATTCCCCATTAGGCTAATTTTGACCCATGCTTCACACATCATTTCAGAGGGTCCCTTTTGAAATATAGTCACAATTGCCCTCAGTGGAAACTTGATCATTAACCATACACTTTATGGTTTGGTATACATTTCCTAATTCTTCACTTTTGTTTCTCAAGATCTCAGTAAAACTACCTGGACTTAAGTCCTTGTCTCAGAAAGTACTTGAAGTAGTGACCTAACTAAGAGAGTATATATGATGGCACCAAAACAAGTACATTTTTATTATAGTCATCCCGCTTCAGATACTAGTAAGGCCATGGTATTCCCAATGCTAGAAGTCAGCATCACAGTACTAGTTATAACTGAGAATAAGGGGAGAGAGGGATGGATAAAATAATATAAAATAGGTGCTTAAATAAAACAAAATAAGGCAGACTTCTTTACCAATTTTTCTCAGATCTAAATAGTGAATAAAAATGAAGATAAAGGAATGTATGAAAACCAAAATTGCTTTCAAATTTATTTGTAATTGATTCACTCTGGTTTTAGTAAGTTATGATTTTTGTTTATATCTGTTAAAAATGTAACTGATACAATGCTTAAAAATATCCACAATTTCTCCTTTCTCTAGATTTTGCTCTGTCTCTTTTTCATAGTGGAATGAGAGAAGAGAAAAGAGGAAAACAATCTGTACATTTTAGCAGTTTTCCATATCAGTGCATTATATTACATTTGTAACATTAGGTGTTAGCTAATTGCATATTGAGGTTATTAGTTTTAACTTGGAAAATTTTAATTGTAATATTGCCATGGTAACACTAGCAAAGGTAGCATATTAATTTAATCATCATAGGTGGTATCCAAATATGAATATTTAATCTAGGCATAGCTATGATTATGAAGACTTCTAATTGCTAATGAAAATTAGTTAGTTTGATTTTTCCCTAAATCTGACTGTGCAATCTGAAAATTACTTGGGCTCCTTTAAAAAGCAATAAAGGTGAGGGATTAATTTTACTACATGAGAAATTATGTTCCTAAAGAAGACAAAAAATGTTAATGACTATGTGGAGTTGCTTAAGACTATGTTGAAAAAGAGACTGGTTTTTAATACTCATTTTCTCTTATTCTTACTATTTAGCTGAAAGACTGAAGAAAACAAAGTGCTTGTGATATTTCTTTTGAAAATCATTATCAACATATTTTGCTGAAATCTGACAATTTTACTGGTTTCAAAATGTGCTAAACTTGCAAACTGTTGTTTTTCAGCAGAACAACATTTTCTCCATTTTAATTACTCTTACCTTTGGAGAAAACTAATTTAATGCTTAAAACAACTGATTCAATAATTTTTAAATATATAAAAATCTATTAAAATGTATGATAACATTTGTATTTATTTAGTGCTTGATACCATTCTAATAAATTGTAATTTAAAATAGAATACATTGAACTTACTGTCCAACATATCTCAAATGATATATTTTTTACTTTTTATATATTTTCATTTTATTTAAGCCATTGCAATAAAGATTATTTTAGTTTCCTTTAAATATTTTCAATGTTCAGTTGGAAGATGAATTAGTCTTAAAATTTATCAAAAACTTATTAAAACTAGAGATGTCAAATAATCAAGGCAAGTGCAGAACACTAATTTAAATTTGGTGCTCCTTCATTTATTCTGGTCTTCCATAGTTGATTTTTCCAAATTACTTTCTTTACTTTGTTTTAATAATGCAGATCTACTATTTTTTTTCAAAAATATCTTTAAAATTTCATTCAGATATATAAATAAATCAATTATAAATATTTGAACTTATGTCTATGTCAATATGTTTTCACTATGATTGTCAGAGTTTTTGAGACACAAACTTCCAGTCCTGTTTTCTTATATGTCCTCAATTTTGAATTTTGTCCTCTAACTATTTTCTATCTTGGATATTGTTTATGTTATAAAACCCCATGGGCATTATATATTGTTTCAATTTTCAATATTTACATATTTGTAGTTTTTTCAGAACTGACATAATAATGACAATTTACTGGGATAAAAATCATTGTGTGCCTAAAGTTTACCTTCAAATCTCTTTAGAAGCTGTTAAATTATCATCTGGTTCTTCTGTAGAAGAAAAGCCCCAAACAAATCTGAAATTAATGTACTTACTTTTAGGCTTTAGCTCTTTGTATGTTAATTTGTTTGTAGGGTTAGATTCATGTAATATATAAAAATAAATTTAAAATAAATCACAAACATATATGTAAATATAAATCTTTTATCATACCCTGGAAATTGGTAAGAAATTTTATTTCTGGTATCAGGTCTTTTTTTGTTTTAGATCTGGTATATTTTTCTCTAATATACCTGCACTTTTAAAAATTAACTGCAGTGTGCAAGACTCAGTGTGGTTAAATAGAAAGGTTATGGACATATAACACCTAAACACAAATTATTAACTATATGAATTTGAACAACAATTTTGCCTTCTTGAAGCTCAATGTTCTGAGAGGATATATAAGGATAATATATTTTAAGCAATGCATGACTATATATATAAGCTTTACATATACATGCATTATACATCTATATATTAAGTGACATGTAACTGTGTATATGTACTGTATACATATACATGACCACATATTTGATTAGATATATGGTGTACATGTATAGCCACATATATAATGTGTCTATATATCGCTATACATATATAGTATATATATGTACAGTCATTCATTGCTTAACGACAAAGATACGTTCCGAGAAATACATCCTTAGGTGATTTTGTTCTTATGCACACATCTTAGAGTGTACTTACATAAACCTAGATAGAATAAGCCTACTATACACTTAGGCAAAATGTAGCCTCTTGCTCCTAGGATACAAACCTATATAGCATGTGACTGGACCTAATACTGTAGGCCACTGTAGCACAGTGGTATGTATTTGTGTATCTAAACATATCTAAACACAGAAAGGCATAGTAAAAATATAGTATAAAAGATACAAAAGGGTATACTTGTGTGGAGCACTTACCAGGATGGAGCTTGCAGGACTGGAAGTTGCTCTCAGTGAGTTAGTGAGTGAATAAATAGTGAGTGAATGTGAAGGCCTAGGACACTACTATTAACTACTGTAGACTTCATAGACACTATATACTCAACTTACACTGTTTATAAAAAATATTTTTCTTTATTCAATAATAAATTAACCTTAGCTTACCTTAACATTTTCACTTTATAAAACTTTTATTTTTTTTAATTTTTGATTCTTTGTAATAACACTTAGCTTAAAGTGTGAACACATTGCACAGCTGTGCAAAAATGCTTTTTTAATATTTTCTTATTCTCTAAGCCTCACTGTATTTTTAATTGTTTTCTTCTTATTTTTTTAATGTTTTAAACTTGTCTTCTAAAAAGTAAGACCCAAACACGTACATCAGCCTAGGTCTATACAAGGTCAGGATCATCAGTATCCTGTTTTCTTCCTCTTCATCTTGTCTCACTGGAAAATCTTCAGAGCAACAACATGCAAAGAGCTGTCATCTCCTATGATAACAATATCTTCTTCTAGAATGTCTCCTGAAGGACCTGCATGAAGCTCTTCTTGAGGAGGAGTCACTCTTTTGAGAAATGTATCCAGGGTGGTTTGATTTGCTTTTATCATCATAGATTTGCTTGCAAGCCGATAATGCACCATAAATGTTCCTAGCTATTGATGAAAACCCTTCAGTGTTGGGGTTCATGTTTTTAAATCTTTTAAAGAGCTGATTGATGTCTGGGAAAGCTTATGTTAAAAACTTCCCTGTAAATTTCCTTGAGGACTCTTCTATTTCTTCTCCTGAAGTTTCGTTTTTTCTTTCCAGTTCCAACAACTACACATCAGTTAACTGCTCAGGAACCACCTCTAGGAGCTCCTCAATGTCATCATCATTGACACCTAAGTTAAAGTTTTGCCATCTCAGCCACAGCCTTGTTGATTTTTACAACCCTCTCACCTTCGGCAAATCTTTTGGAGTCATGTATGAACCTGCTGAGTGACTCCTTCCAGATATTATTCAGATACTTCTTGGTGACATCACTTCAAGCCCTAGCATGGTTCTTGATGCAGTCATAGATGTTGTAGTCCTTTCAAAATTGCATCATTGTCTTCTCAGTTTCTTCCTTCTTCCTAGTAGTAGTACTTGTCTGGGCAAAGGTCCTGCTCAGGTTGTAGGCCTTAGAAACTGTTATAACTCCTTGATCCATCGGTTGGATCAAAGAGGGGGTGTTTAGAGTGAGAACACCACTTTGATATTGGAATGGATATTATCAATAAAGGCAGGATGTCTAGGAGCATTATCAAAAATAAGCAACATCTTGAAAGTTATATTAGTCTTCAGACAGTACTTCTTCATTTGGCTGGCATGGCAATTCATGAAGACATACAAGAAGAGGAGCTGAGTGATCCAGGATTTCTTATTGCTCCTATAGTGCACTGGCAGTGTGTGCTTACTTATATGCTTGAAGGTCAGGGGTTCTCCCTGTGCCAGATCACAAAGGATTTCAATTTGTAGTCTGCAACACTATCCCTAAGCAAGAGTGTCGTTGTATCCTTAAAAGCCTTGAAAGCTGCATTGGCTTGCCTTCTTTATGTATAAAAGTCCTTTCAGTCATCCGTTTCCAGAAAAGGGAGTTTTCATCTGTATCGGAGATTTGCTGTGGCAAGTAATTTTCCTTCACAATCAGCTTATCTAGAGTTTCCAAAAATTATTCAGCTGCCTTCCCAACAGCACTCACAGACTGACTACTCATTTTCACATTATCAAATGAATAATGGTTCTTGGATCATTTAAACCACACAGAGCTATCAGTAAAATCAACACTGTAGTTGGCTCCAGCCTTTTCTTTTGACCTTACAAACTTTCTGCTTTGACCATGATCACCATGGTGCTCAGAGAGATGTGCTTCTGTGTCTTGTCTTCAGTCCAGGTCACTAGAAGTTTCTCTATATCTGATATAGGCCTTTCATGAATTTTTCTTACTCTTTAGATTCCATGGAGCAGATCCTTTAACAATTTATTCTTATTCTTCAAGATTATAGCTATGGTGGAATGCGACATGCCTGACTGGTGAGCAATCACCATCACTTCATAGTCCTTAATCACTTTTAATTTAATTTACAGGGCAGTCGCCCAGTGCTCAATGTGGCCTCTCACTGGCAACATTAGCAGTGGATTTTGGATGCTTAGGGGCCGTTATGAACAAAACAACAAGAGATTAAATCAAGGGCAAGAAATAATAATTCGCTCAAGAAACAAGGTAGACGAGAGACGTATGAAGCTACCACCAGTGTAACATGACACGCACTTTACAGTTAACATTTTTATAATAAGTAGAAGTAGTAAACTCTAAAAGAATTATAAAAAGTATACTGTAGTAAATATATAAGCCAGTAACATAGTCATTTATTATAGGTTTGTTTACACCAGCATCACCACAAAC
This sequence comes from Mirza zaza, assembly GCA_008750895.1. Taxonomy (NCBI): domain Eukaryota; kingdom Metazoa; phylum Chordata; class Mammalia; order Primates; family Cheirogaleidae; genus Mirza; species Mirza zaza. The sequence goes on along the minus strand of VSMD01066535.1, from coordinate 24,596 downwards.
ACGAATAATGAGTAATGCATTGCATTATGAAGTAATGACATTATGACAGCTACTAATATCCCAGAGGGATAGGAATTTTTCAGCTCCCTTATAATCTTATGGGCCCACCATTGTATACGTGGCCCATTGTTGACCGAAACTTCATTGTGCAGCACATAACTTGTTATATATACGTGTATATCTATACATGCATTAATATATATACATAATGTTATATAATACATAACATAATATACACATATGATATATATGTGTATATATATGTATTAATATATATACATACATATATTTTTATTTAATAACACATAGTGTAGGGCTCCTATGTAGTATAGTAAGTACTACACTGAACTAGGGGTCACATAGCCAAAGATTTGTTGTTCTATATCATGATATATCTTTCTGTCCAGCTTAATATTGATAATCCATTCCAAATATGGACATCCTCTTTTGTCCTTAGCCATAGGAATGAAAGAAGATATTGAAGATTTATTTTAATCTTTGACCCCTGATATTACACCCCCCCCTTTCACATGCTACTCAAAGTGTCTAGGCCAAGGCATAATCCTAGCTCACATGAACTATTAACAGCTGGGATATTATTTTTTGGATTAGAAAATATAAATTGTAGAACATTTTACTTCTTGTGCTCACTGGGTAAATTCTAAGAGAAGAAGAGGGGCAAGTGTCTTGTAATATGATCCTGAATGTCTAGCTTAAGTTCCTTTTCCATTCTTGGCTATATTCATCTTCACATCTTCACTTTCGTTTAGCTTTAACAACCCATTTTTCAGAATGTTGTGGGAATTTGTTTTTTAATTATGTATAATTTCTTAAATGAACCCTAAATTTTGTTAATTATCTTGTTCTTTATCGCCACTAATTTTGTCATTATTATTTTTTCCATTTTTCTTGTGACCTTTTTTCTATTTCAGGTTTTTCTTTCCTTATAGCATCTCTTACATATGTTTATTTCTACTAAGGAAAATACTCTATAATGTACCCATAATTGGAGAGTGACTATGTTTTTACATAATGTGGGGCTTACCTAGACAATGATCATTTTCTACCATATTTTCTAAGTTTATAAATACATTAAGACATACATAATTTGCATCTTTCAGAAAGAGGAGTATTTTCCTCAGCTTCCAAAGAAACCACATTTTTAACTTAAAGTAGTTAAGTCACATAGTTGCTCAAATGTCATCAGCTTGCTTTGACATGATTACCAGATCCTGAAGAACACAGGGATGTATTTTGGGGTGTATTTGAGAATTCATACTTTCATAACAAAACAGTTTACTACATATTTGTATGTGCAATATTGCTTTCTCTACATGCTATCTGGTCAGTGAAGCATGATAAACAAAATGTAACAAAAAACTAAAATGAGAACAAAGAAACCATCACAGAGAAATCAAAAAATATATATTATTCTGGAGACAAAAATGCACTTTCTATTATTACTTTTCCCTGTCCATTTAATGTGTTAATGAAATACTGAGCTCCAGTGGATGGGAGGATAGGGCTTTGCTAACGGTAGAAGAGAACTGGTGTGAGGAGTTTGTATATGTCCAATTAATATCAGCATTCACTCATGTGTTCTGTAGTGTAAAAGTAAGATAAAAAAAATAAAAGAAAAACTATGTTTTCAGGCTGCCTGTTAGCTAGTATTCTGGGTGACAATTAATTTCTACAAATTGCATGCATTTATATGGGTGGTAGAAGAGAATCAGTGCACGATTTCTTTCTGCTGTAAGGGAGAGTTTTTTTTTTTCCTGACATTTAATGTTGTGATGATGTACAGTTTTTCGCTTCAAAAGTATTTCAATGCCTGGTCCCAGTTTTGTGAATGTTTTAGCTTGCTGATCCCTGAAGTACTGATTGCTGCATTGGTGATTATGGGGTTTTAAATAGTACCAATGCAGCAATAGTAGCACTCCACTCTGACCTTGGCTGGGTTATGGTTCCAGCCAGCTTCCTCCAAGCCCAACGTGGTTAGCTTGCTCTAGCTTTCCTCTGCTGATCATCACAGCATCTGTATTCATTCCTGGAGTTAAGGGGCAACCTCCTACCTCTGAAGTGAGTAAATAAAGATGACAGTGAGCCCTTCGAAAAATAAATACATAAATAAATAAATATTTATCTTTATTAATTTTATTCTAAATGCACAAAAAAAGTGCTCTGGATCAGAGGCTGACTTTTTATTAATCATCTCGCAATAAATAATAAGTGCAATGGTTTCCTCTTTGCCCCAGTGCTTGCCCCTTGGGGTGATGCAATGAAAGCCTGCTAGGACTTATCCCATACAAGTGTCCAGACACTCCATAGAGGAAGGACAAAGAAACATGTTTTTTTTTTTTTTTTTTTCCTACTTATACATATTAAGGAGACAGCTGTCTCCCTCTCCTATTGAAAGGATCTCCTTTAAAATATAATAAGCCTAAATTCTAACTCAACCACTTTGGTCTGTAAATATACTCCCTCTGTTATTATGACTAGACCAGTTCTAGGGCATCTTGGTCCATTCGCATTGCAATAACGGAATAACTGAGACTGAGTAATTTATAAAGAAAACAGTTTTATTGTTGTTGTTTTTTTTGTTTTTTGGCTCAGAGTTCTGCTGCCTGTACAAGAAGCATGGCTCCAGCATCTGCTTCTGGTGAGGGTTTCAAGAAGCTTCCACTCATGGCAAAAGGCAAAGGGGAGCAGCATCACATGGCAGAAGAAGAGAGCAAGAAAGAGAGAGGAAGGAGGTGCCAGGCTTTGTTTTAACAATCAGTTCTCTGGGAAACAAATAGAGTGAGGACTCATTCATGACCCACAGACCAGCAACAAGCTCTTCATGAGGGATCTACTGTCATGAACCAAACACCTCCTACTAGGGCCCACCTTTAATATTGGGGGTCATATTCAACATGAGATTACAAGGGGACAAATGTCCAAATTATATTTTGAAGATTCATCTTTTTAAAAATATAAGTACCAAAAGAGAGCATTTCAGTTGTCCTGGCAACCTGGAGCTTAACTTAAAGACCTAGTAGTCTGAGCTATAATCAGTAACCCCCTCAGAAAACTGTGAGAAGTTTCATTATCCCTTTATTTATTGATTTATTTTTTTATTTTAGCATATTACAGGGTTACAAATGTTTAGGTTATGTATATTGCCTTTGCCCCTCCTGAGTCAGCGCTTCAAGTGTGTCCATCCTCCAGGAAGTACCCATTATCAAGACAAATGACTACTGACCTAATGCTTATGGCATATAAAAAGTTTCAGTGGGCTGGAGCTTTTTGAAGGAATGCTTGACTATTTCCCTACAGTGGTTTATTTTATTATTTATTTACCATTTTATTTATTATGTTATTCTACTTTAATTTCAGCCTCATTTTCTATTCTGATTGTGCCAGTGGTATTCGCTTCCTAGAACTTGATTTCTGCTGTGTTCTGAAAGTTATTTCCAGGGGGGGAGGGCAGTCTAAAACCTTTTATTTTATTTTATTTTTTTTGTTTTACTTTTCTAGCACATACAATGATTGTATAATCACATAGCTCTTATGTTATATTCTCATTAAAATATCTAGAGCGATTTCAGTTTTTTTCACTTAATTGATGTTTTTGAAAAGAGACATTTTATCTTTAGAGGACATCAATCTTTATCTTTTTCCGTTTCTTTCTCTGTCCCTTTCTTTTTCATTGAGTGGGGATTGTCACTGGGTATCACATTTAAACCCAGAAAGTCGGAGAAACAGGACAGGATCGAAGGAGGGAGAACATTGAGCTCAAGTGCCATCAGTACACTTCAGCAGAGCTCCAGGTTAAGGGACAGAGGACAAGAAAACCTGGAGATTTTATTCTAGGTCATCTATCTATCTAATACAATTGGGCAGGGGGAAGGAAGATATGGAAAAAGTCTTTGACAATTAATGGTTTGGTTTTTGCTTAAGCATTCACGTTCATGTATGCATGGAACCACAGCATGGCACAAAAGATCAGGAAAATAGAATCCTTCTTGCAAATGCTTTCTCATACAGTACCAAATGTGATTTAATTTATTTTGAATGTTTTTTATTTTGCTTATAAAATTGCAATTGGCTTATGTAAATACTTATAATTTATCTTTCTTTTATCTCCTTTTCTCCTCTCTTTCATTCTTTTCTTTAAGCTAAGTAGAAGTAGATGTCTTCTTTTTTATTTTTCTTTATTTTAATTTTTTTTGAGTATAAATATATGGTAGAATACACAGGGAATACAAAATGTACAAACAAAAGTTATTTTTTAAAATCATCTGGAATGTCACACCCACAAGAAAGCCACTATGAATCTTCAGTAATCACTGCACTTCCTTCGACCTGTTTTTTCTTTCTACTTTTTCTATATGCACACATGCACAAGCATGAAAAATTATGTTGTCAAAATTTGATTTGTATACTGATTTTTACTTAACATTATACCGTTAGCATTTTCTTATGTCATTTTCTTCAAACATATGTTTTCTGATAGCTAAATAATATTCAACTGCGTGTAATGAATACTATCAATATAACAGTTCTCAGAGAAGAATATTTAGGCTTTTATTTTTTTCTTCATAAAAGCACTGCAACAGATTTTATAGTACATACAATTCTGATTTCATCTCTAAATGTTCCCTTAGGAAAATTTTCCAAGTTGAATTACCAAGTTAAAATGTAAAAAATGTAAAATGTTTAATTTATATCACTAAATTTTCTTCAAAAATGTCATTATATTTTATATAAATGTTTAACAAAAATAGTAGAGCATAAAAGAACACATTTCTTCAATTATTCCACAATAATGGGTATTACAATTCTTTATAAATGCAGTGAAATTATATGCAAAAATGCTATTACACAGTTTTACTATTTCATATTTTCTGGATTTTTAGTGCAGTTAAATTTTATGAATTTAAATTTTGCCCATGAGATTTGACTGTTTATATCATATATACATTTTATTGGTATTTCTTCTTAGTTTGTTTTAAATAGTTATTGTTTTACATATTATCAAGTTATTTAAGCTGATTTTTTATATATGTGAAAATATTTCCCTGATTTTCTCTTTAATTTTAGCATATGTAATCATTATTGATGTATAAGCTATTTTAATTTTTATTTTTTACACTCTATCAATTTTCTCCATGATTTCTAAGTTTACTTTAATGTTAGCATTTTACATTGAACATGAGATAAACATTTGTTTTTCTGTTCAACTAACACTTTTGAGGTTTTAGTACCTTTTAAATCCATTTGTCATTTATTTTATTGTACATTGACAGGTAAGATACTCATTCTAAAGCATCATGTTTTGAATATTTTATCTCTTGCTCAAGGTTTTAAAATTTAAGCTGTCTGAAATTTCCATTTTTATATATTTTCTTGTTTATCTAAAATTCCACTGATACCTCTCCATTTCAAATGTTGTGCTTCAAAAATATGTTTTGAATGCCTATCTTTATAAGTTCTCCTTATTTATTTCTTTTATCTCACTATTTTGTTTTTATCAAATATCTATCTTACCAAGGAAATTAAAATTCATATAGAATTTGAGAATTTACAGTAAAATCAGAATTTAATATTGTGTTAATTACCAATTATATGATTGAATACTTTTCATCCAAACAGATTGGTTTGTTTTTGCTAAGTGGGAAATAATTTGATTGTTTTTTCATCTCCACCCATCCCTCATTTCGTCTATAAAAATATTTGGTTGTGACCTATTAGCGAACCAACAATCTCACATTGTCATAAAGAGTAATTGTTGATAACATGCTGATTTACAGCCGTATATCTTAACAACTAGTTTCATGTCTGTTGATATAGGCAAGATGCCTCAGATATCCCTAACTATTCTCAGTCATAAAACAGCAGACTATGCATAGGCCTGAGTAGACTTGTGCAAATGTGTCAGCTATAATTCTTAGTTTGAAAAAGCAGAAACAATTCTGATTCTAGGCCCTGCGTGATAAAATGGAATGCATTATCAGAGCACTTCCTTCTCTTTCATTTCCCGCACACATTCATTCATTCAAGAATTTAGGACATGTCCATTAGTCTATACATAGGAGATAAATTATATCACACAAAGTCCCAACTTTTTATTGGGGTGGTCAGAAAACTTTTCTCTGAGAAGAACAAAATCTAAATGTCATGGAGAAAGAGCTTTCATAATAAAGGGGTGAGTAGTACAAAGCTCTAGGGCAGAAACAAATTTAGAACATTTATTTAGCAGAAACAAGGCCAGTGTTACTAGAATGTAATTAGGAGGGGCAAATGTGATATGAGAAAAGGTAAAAAAGGAGTAAGAAATCAGATAACATAGAGACATTGTATGAAGATTGAATTTTATGAAAGTGTTACGGGAAGGCTTAGAGGTTTTCTAAATAGGGAAGTGACAAGATTTAATTATAGTCTCCTAAATGTCCGCAGCCCTACTAGATAATGTCTCTTATCTTAATAATGTTCACTTACTATCCTGCCATGAAATTTAGAAATTTTATAATATATTAATATTTACATGTATACTTTTCAAAATAAATTAATGCAGTACACTTGCTGCTAAATAAAAAAGAAATAAAAATTAAAAATAATATATGTTCTAATATGAAAATAATGTCATGAAATCACTAGTCAGATGCTTGCAGCTATTTACATTCCATCTGTCCAAAGTTAAGAGAGCTAAGAAGATTAAGAGCCTCTCCCTTAAAGAATTAATGGAAAATTGAACAGAATTTTGGGTGCTAGGATGAGCAATAACAGGCTAATGTGATTTATATATAAAAAGAAAAAATGGGAAATTTTTTGGAGGGAGGATATGAATAATCTTGGGATAGGAATAACATTTTAAGGTAAAATACAGTGTACTAAAATGAAAAGGAGATACTTTTCTTGTAAATGAGTAATGTAGTTTCAAAATACATTTCTATGTTGTCATTTATCAGGCATATATTTTGCAAACGCAGTTGTCCCTCTGTATCCACAGACCCAAAACCTGCCATTTTATATAAAGAACTTGAGGAACCAAGAATTTTACTATCCACTAGGGTCCTGGTACCAATTCTCCTGCAGATATAGAGACTGTATTCTCTCCCTGTCTGTGGCTTTTCTTGTCTTAATTTTTTTAACAGTCTCGTTTGCAGAGAAGATAGTTTTTAACTTGAATGAAGACAAAATTTCTAATTTTTCTTTAATAGTTTGTACTATTGTGATTGTATCTAAAAACTCATCGTCAATTGTAGTTACTTAAATTTTCTCCTTTGTTATAGTCTAGAGCTTTATAGATTTTTATTTTACATTACTATGATCCATTTTGACTTAATTTTTATGAAAAGAGTAGGTAAATTCCAAGATTATTTTTTTTGCGGTGGAGGAATTGTTAGTTCCATAACCATTTGTTGAAAAGGTTATGCTCTATCCATTTAATTGTCTTTGCTACTTTGTCAATGATCAGTTGACTATATTTGTTTGGCTATATTTCTGGCCTCTTTGTTCTTTTCCAGCCTTGAATACTGTAGCTTTATGTATATAGTCTTGAAGTTGGGTGGAGTCAATAATTTTTATTTGTAATTGATACATAATAATTTTAGATTTTTATTCTTTTTTTAATGGATGCATTTAACACTATATTTAAAAAACTGCCTTTACTAAGTTGCACAAATGTTGTTATATTTTTTATTTTTACTTACCTCGAACTATTTTTGATTTCTCTTGAGATTTCTTCTTTGACCCACGTATTTTGCAGAAGTATATTGTTTAATATTAAAATATTTTTAACATTTTTGAATATCCATCTTCATTGATTTCTTGTTTAATTATATTGTTGTCAGAGAACATACTTAAATGACTTCTATGCCTTTTAAAATTTTTATTTTAATAGATTTAGGGAGTACAAATAGTCTTTTGTTGCACAGATGAATTGTATAGTGGAGAAATCTAGGCTTTTAGCATATCTGTCACCTGCATAGTGTACACTGTACCCAATAGGCAAGTTTTCATCCTGCACCCCTCCCGTAATCCCCCTTCTGAATCTCCATTGTCCATTATGTCACTCTGCATGATCATGCATACCCATTGCTTAGCTTCCACTTAAAAGTGAAAACATGAGGTGTTTTTTTTTTGTTGTTGTTCGTAGGGTACTTCACTTAGGATAATGGTCTCCAGTTCCATCCAAGTTGCTGCAAACATTATTTCATTCTTTTTCATGGCTGAGTAGTATTCTATGGGGTGTGTGCGTGTGTGTTTGTGTATATATATGTGTGTGTATGTATATTGTGCTGCAATAAATATATGAGTGCAGGTGTCTTTTTTAATAAAATGACTTCTTTTACTTTGAGTAGATGCCAGTAGTGTGATTCCTAGATAGAATAGTAGATCTGCTTTTAAATCTGTGAGAAATATCCATGCTGTTTCCCATAGACAGTACTAATTTAAATCCCCACCAACAATGTATAAGCATTCCCTTTTTGCCACATCCACACCAGCATATATTGTTTTTTGACTTTTTGATAATGGCCATTCTGACAGAAGTAAGATGGTATCTTATGTGATTTTAATTTGCATTTCCCTGATGACTAATAATGCTGGGCATTTTTTTTTTTTCATATGCTTGTTGGGCATTTGCTATTCTTCTTTTGAAATATGTCTGTTCATGTCTTTTTCCCACTTTTAATGTTTTTTTTTTCTTGTTGATTTTCTGAGTTCTTTATAGATTATGGATATTAGTGTTTTGTGGTGGCTTGCTTTATGACCCAAAATGTCGTTTATCTTGGTGAATGTTCCATGTGATCTTGAGAAGAATGTGTGTTCTGCTGTTGTTGCATGAAATATATTCTGTAAATGTCAATTAGATCCAGCCAGTTGATTGATTGTGCTTCTCAGCTCAGCTATATCTTGATTGACTTTCTGCCTATTGGTGCTGTCAATAACTGGTACAGATATCTTGAAGTTTCCAAATATAACAATGGCTTTTCCTATTTCTCCTTGTGGTTCTCTTAGTTTTTGCATTATCATTTTGAGGCTCTCCTTTTAGGGACATAGACATTAAGGATTGCCTCATCTTGGAAAATTGACCCCTTTATCATCATGTAATTCTCTTCTTTATCCTTGATAATTTCCTTGCTCTGCCATCTGCTTTTCTGAAATGAATACAGGTTGACGATCTTTTATCTAAAGTATTTTGGGCCAGAATTGTTTTGGATTCTGTATTTTTTAGAATTGTGGAAAATTGACATATACATAATGAGATATCTTGGGGATGGAACTCAACTTTAAACATGAAATTCATTTATGTTTTATATACGCCTTATTCACATAGCCTGAAGGTAATTTTATACACTATTTTTAATAATTTATTTCATGACCCAAAGTCTTGACTGTGACTTATCACATGAGGTCAGATGTGGAATTTTCCACTTGTGCCATAATATTAGCCTTTTTTTGCCTACTTGTGGTGGAAATTTTTCTTGATTGCCTTTAAATTATAAACTGATTTTCAATAATTTTCATCTCATGAATTTCTTTTTTTGAAAGAGTATTGTTGCCAGTGGATATTTTATTTAGATTTTTTCTATTTATACTCATAATATCTTATATGGATAGTTATACTAGTTTGTTTTTTATAGTATCGTCTGGCTTTCTAGGTTTTTTAATAATTTGTGCTATAAAGTTAAAAACCAAAAAGAGGAGTTTTATATTCTAGTTAGAAGATATTTTCAACATTGTGTTGACAATGTTATAGACTTACAAACTTTAAACTTATTCTATAAAATATGATATATCTTTTTCAATATATCACCAGTGTTTCTTTGCAAACTATTTACTTAACACTGAAGAAGTCTTTGCATCAATAGAAAAACAAAAACGTGTTGTTTTAACAGCTATGATAACTGTTAATTTGTTAAGGATGTTGTGCAACTCATTTTCAATGTTCAGCTGAGTATTATTGACTTTTTAAAACTTGTTTTACCTTTTTAAATAAGTGCTAAAGTAGAATATTGGGTACGTAGAATTATGGTAAATGTAACACATATAAGTTTTTAAGATACTAGGTTTTAGTTAGATTCTTATTTTCTACAGAATGGCTTTCCTGAAGTCGCTGGTTTGGTAATCTCCTTAATTTATATTCTATCGTAATTCCACATTCCTCTTCTTTATAGTAGCATTCACGTGTTATGTCTATATTTACAGGAGAAATTGTTTGATTATTTTGTTTCACAACAAGTGTTCAGTTACCATATCTGTTTTTCTTTATCCAGGTTTTGACACACTATCTAACATATTATACTTTTTTAAATAAAATGTTGCACTGAATAAAGTATAAATTTCATGAAGAAAAAGGCCCCTAACACTTTAAGAAATTGAGTCATAAAAGTAAGGAAAAGGTGTAACTAGTAAAAAGAAGATATGAAAAGTCATTTCAGATATAAAGAAGATGTGTGGAGGCATAGATATTAAGATATTTTGACATAAGAATAAATAGTAAAAGATAGCAAGAGTGATGTTGTAGGAATTTAGACCTTGAAAAGTTTACAGGGTTCATGATAAGAAATCATAGCTTCAAAGCAGGGAAATTATAATATCATCTTATAAGTCAGAAATATTACTCTGACTATAACAAGTGAACTAAATTATAGGCTGTTGAGATATAGAGAAATAATTTACTTATCTACTAAAATCATCCAAAAAAGTAAATTGGGGCTGAAACTAAGGAACTTTTACTGACAAGTTTTTGGGGATGGTGCATATTCTAAGGTGGTTGTCTATGAGTTGAATTTTGACTTTCCATGCATCTTTTCCTGTTATTTCCTATAAGAGACAAAAATGTTCACATTCACCAAAAAAAGATCACATTGGTAGACAAAGTAATTCTATAAAGAGAATTATAAACTCAATTTTGAGTTTCATATTTATATGAAAAACTTCTAATAGGACCCTAACTGACACAAAAGAAAAGCAATCAAATTATCTTTCAACTGAAGCATATAAATTGGAAATGAAGGCTACATCACAAGATCTTGTTCCATGTAGCACATAAAAAAAGGTATTTAAAAGGAAATTAAATTGAAGTATATTCAGTATAATGTTAATTGATATAGAAAATGTCAACTCAAGTTGCTCATAATAGTTAGAGATGAGCAAATGATTCAAAGTAATTTGGGTTATGATGGTATTGATCACTCAATTTTTTTTTACATTAATTCACTTTATACTGTGTCCTTGGGAATGCAGTAAAATAATAATAAAAAGAAGTAATTTAAAGCATACTCAATCAAGTCTTTATTTTAGGTGTTCTGGATTTCTTTTGACCTTATTAGAAAGAAATATAATTAATCATATGCTTTAAAAGTTACAAGAGGTATTGATATCAATTCCACAAAAATAGATAATGATTTTTATAGGCCGATGTACCCTAAATTTTTCCAACTTTTCCTTAGAGAAAATCATAACATGTAATACAAATAAATCATAAATGTAAATGTATACTTTATTTAAATGTGTATTATATATTAAATATAAATTATAACATCAGTTTATCTGAATATATTAACATGTCCTTTGAGTTCAATATTTCATATTGATTTCACCACACTCTTCAATGTATAGACAAAAATGACAGAAAACCCCAGAAAGACAAGATGACTGTAAAGGAGGATCTTTCAGTCAAGTTTAGCAAAAAACAATAAAGATTAAGTGACTTTACTATTCAGTAAAGTTATGGTAGCTGACCCATAATATCAGCATGTAAAATGAGTGAGGAAAAAAAATGCTTTTTGTTGAAAATTTGGAGTTGTTTGTTATTGAAGCACAGCTAACTAATATACCCAGTGTGAGAGAGGTTGTGTTAAGGTAGGAATAGAAGGTATGTTTCAGGCAGAAGAAAAAGAAAATATCAAATCTCGAAGATACGAGACCATTGAATGTCAAAAGAACTAAATGGTAATTGAGCTAGATACAAATATAGAACAAGAGGTGTGTTGCTAATTGTGGAGAATTTGCCTGAAGTGGTAAGTAAAGTTCAAAGTGTTTAATTAATTTCATAATAATTGAAGTAAGGACCATTGTATCAAAAGTTTTAAAGTAAATAAATAACCAGATTTACATATTAAAATGTTAGGTAGAGAATTTCCCAGAAGAGGCCAAACTTGTATTCTGACAAGCTATTGCAACAATCTAGATGGGCCTGAAGTGGAAAAGTAACCATCAATATAGAGCAAAATTAACATTTTTAAGAGAATAGAGCATTCAGTAACTACATAACTTGGTATTTGAGTGGAAATGAGTGAGGGAGAAAGGAGTCAAAAGTGACTCCCAGATTTCTGTTAGATAAATGATGCCTTCTTGTAAACAATGGAGAGAAATGGGAGTGGGAAGACAAAGATTATGAGTTCAGTTTGGAATGGTTCAGTCTTTTACCATATATCTATAGTGGAATAAGTTTTATGTATAGTCTGAAACTCAAGAGAAACATATAGCGAGGAATACGCAGATGTTATTAGCCCATAGATGGTAAAAGATATGGGTTCAAAATGCTAGAGAGAGTATACAGATGAGAAGAGAATAGGGTTAAGGACATGGTTCTTATAACATCAGGATTTAGGGAACAGGCAGAGTGAAATATTTTGTGGTGAAAATAGTGCCTGAACCTTAAGTGTAAAAGGAGAAAATAGCATTATATCATTATGGTAGCTAAGTAAACATCAAAACAAACAGTGTATTCAGTACCTCAAAATGCTATTGAAATATGAAACATTAATATTAATATAATAGAGAATACAAAAGGGCCATTGATTTTTGCATTGCTTTTTGTTATTTAACAAAGTTTATATAAGTGATGCAGAGAAAAATTAATGGGTATAGGAGTAGGAAATGAGGACTAGAGGACCGTGATTTTACAAAATCTTTCAATAAAATTGGCTCTGAAGAGAAGTTGAATAACAGAATGGTAGGACAGAAGGGATTTGAAGCCAAGGGGAAATTGTGTTTGTCGCTAGTATTCTGGAAAAGATTTGATGCTAATAAGAAGGAGCAAGAAGAGAGTTAAGTGGTTGAAAATACAGGGATGATAAGGGAAATAATGGATTTTACTAAGAAAACCAAGGGACTGAAAAATAATGCACAGAAAAAAGGTCTTTGATTGGACGGGGGAGGCAAGAATGAGGAAAAACACTTTTCTGGGATGACAGGTTAACTCATAGATAGGCATGATGAAAGACTGACGTGAAGTAGAACCATTAGCTGAGAGTGAGGGTATGTCCAAGAAGGCTTTAGATTTCCCCTCACCTTAACCAGACTTTAGGCAGGTCTTTTCCTGAAGCCAGGCTCCAGACCTCCCTGCTCTTGGAGCTTTTGCGTGAGAAAATGTTCCATTGTAAATCCTTTCTCTGTTCTTTGTGATACAAACTTCTTCAAGTCTCTTGTCAGTTTTATGTCGGAGAATGTCTTTCTCAAGAACCTGGGAGCCACTCCTTTGAAATGGAATCCTCAAGGTAAGGCAGTGCCCTAATCTCTCAGTCTCCGTGAAAAGGTAGGATCCTACCTCCAACAAGGATCAATTAGCAGACACATTTACCAACCTCCTGCCTAATAACCTCCATTGTTTCCTCTAGCTCATCTCAATGCTTAAAATCACAATCCTCTAGTCTTGTATTATTACTTTTGTTTCAGTAGAGTTAAGTTCACTCTTTCTTCCCTATTTCAACATACTTAAATAAATTTTTCCTTGCCTGTTTAACGTTCTCTGGTTTATTTTTTCTTTGACAGTTGCATCATGAAATCGGAAGATGAAGATAAGAAAACCATTTGAGACTCATTGTGTAATATTAGAAAAAATAATCTCCTAGGGAAACAAAGATAAGTGACAAAAATGGATGGGATTACACAAATTATTATAGAGATTATCTCTATAATACAGTTTTATATCAAACATTCTGGTTTCTATTAGCAGGTATAAAGAAGTCAGATATCTGGATTTATTCAGGATTGGTATGTTGCCTTACAGAAAAGACAAAAACAGTAAATAGATTTCAAGGTGTTCGTAAAATAATAGTTAAAGTAATGGACCCTGGAAACTTTGCTGAAGGAATGAAGATAGGAGGGTTATGTTAGTGAAGGAGAAATTAGAGCAGCCAAATCTGTATTGGATTGTTGAATTCTAATATTTTCGGCCATTGAAGTAATTGTGTATATAAGCTGGAAAGATAGAAGGTTGTTTCCTCCCAGGTCTAAAAATCCTATTTTTTTTTTCCTATGTAGTAAGTTTTGAAGTCAGGAAGTATAATCAGGAAGTATAAGTTCTCCAACTTTGTTCTTCTTTTACAAGATTGCTATTTGCTATTCTACGTGCACTGGATTTCTGTATACATATTAACATTGGCTTGGCAGATTTAAAAAGGAACCTGCTGGATATTTGTCAGGAAGGCAAAAAATTAATAGCTAAATTTGAGGAGAATTGCCATCTTGACAATACTGTTTCTTCCTATCCATGAATATGGAAAGTTTCTCTATTTTTTAAACTGTTCTTTAGCTTCTCTTAGCAATGTGTTGTGGTTCTTATCATGAGACTTTCAATTATTTTTTTAAATTTATGCCTATTTTTTCTTACTGAAGCTATTGTGAATAGAATTGCTTTCTGCAATTTCTTTTTTGGTTTTCTTGTTACTAGGGTATAGAAATATAATTTATTTTTATTCTGATTTTGAATCTTACAATCTTACTAAACTTGTTCATTAGTTCTAATAGTTCTTTTTTGAATTCCTTGATATAATATTTTCTTCATATGTTGTCAAGTCATCAGTAAATGGAGACAATTTTTATTTAATTAATTAATTTATTTATGCCTCATTGTACAAAGTGAAGTCTCTAGGACAACATTGAATAAAAGTGGTAAAACCAGGAATTCTTGCCTTGTTCTCAATCTCAAAAGAAAATATTCAAACTTTCAGTATTACATATACTGTAACCTGTGAGGTTTGTATAAATGGCTTTTATTAGAATAAGACATTTTTTCTAGTTTTTGAATTTTTTAAATCATGTATGAATGTTTTTGTCATAATTTTTTTCTATAATTATCAAGATGATAATATAGTTTGGTTTTGTACCCTTTTCTGTTAGTATGGTTATTAGATTTATTGATTCTCAGAGTACAAAACAGTCTATACTGCTTGGATAACTTCCACTTGGTCTTGAAACATAATTATTTTTTATATGATGCTGAATTTGGTTTGCTAATATAATATTAATGTTTATGTGTCATGTTCATGAAGAATATTGATGCTCAGCTATCTATTCTTGTGTCATTTATATCTGGCTTCGGTACAAGGGTAGCACTTGCTACATTGTATGAGATGGAAAGTGTTCCCTTCTTTATTTTCTGAAAGAAGTATTAAAGGAATGTTATTATTTTAGCTTTAAATATACAATGAAAGTCACATGGCAAGTCACTGAGGCATCTTCCCTGAACCTGCACTCATTAAACTTCATGCCTCAACTCAAACTTAGCTTTCAATTAAGTTTCATTAAACTCTTAGGTCTTTCCTTGTCTAATTTCTTCTGGCTTTTTAAGTCTCAGCTTAAAAAGCATCCCCTTACAATAACAAGATTTAACACACTTTGCAATATTATAGAATTGTTTTTCCTTATTCCCAATGCTGTGTGTGCATGTGTATTATTTAATTTTATATTTATTTAGTGATTTAAAGAAATTTGAAAATCTCTGGAGGTAAATGTTTGCATTTCTATTAAATTTGGACAGTTTAGTCAATAACTATCCTTTCATTCCTCCAAAAACTATATAGCTTGTTGTGATTCAGCATATTTTGATAACTCTGGATTCATATTTTCTTAATCCATTTAGAATTTGGTGCCTTATGTTATCGGTGACATTAGTCGTATTAGTGCTCTTCAGTCAAGTTTAGCAGAAAAACACCAGTGGTCTAACAAAGACCAGATATTGTGGCCAATAGTGGAGATCTTAGTAAGAAGATAGTAGTAGGTATTCATTTAGGATTGGGGGTCGTGTTAGAATATTTGGGGGAGATTTCAAGAAACTGGTTTACTTTAGGATTGAGTATAGTTAAGAAGCAGTGGTAATTTTACTATTAGGTATTGTCCAAAAAAATAAAATTATACGAAACACAGTGAAACAGTCAAGGAAAACTTTATAAAGACTGTTTCAGTAGGAGTTAAGACTACTGCAATAAAGGATAGAGATAAAACTCAATTCCACTCAAACAAAAAGGAAGATTTTTAAATCATAAGGGAAAAGTATTTTCAAGTGTTCATCTAAATGTACACTGGAAAACATTAGGCAGGAGGTTGGTCAAGGTAATTAGGCCATCTGTGTTTGTTAATTAGTGCTTATTGAAGAAATTAGGCTTCTATTCTCCCACAGAGACTGGGAGATAGGGGTGCTATCTTTTCTGATGATTATATTTCAAAAGGATTGCTCCCAGGTCCTTAAGAAAGACATTCCTGGGTTGTAACATTGGCAAGAGGCTGGGAGAAGATTTACATCTCAAAAGGACAGAGAAAGAATACATAGTAGAAAATTTTCTAAATTAGATGCTCTGAAAATTGAAAAAAATTAAAAAAGGTCAAGGGCCTATAGTGAGGAAGCAGCTTGTCTAAACTTTAGTCAAGCTGAGGGAAACCTTAAAGCAATCTTGGTCAGTATATTAGTCATCATTTGAAAAAAGAACAAGGCTAAAACTGTAATTTGTTAAAAAGTAGTAATTACTCACAGTAGCCTGGAAACAGGGCTATTTGGCCATTTTTGTTCCCTGCACAGTGTTTTTGGTTTGTGCTCATAAGTGACTACAGAGATTTTGTTTGTTTGTTTTCCATCAGGATTATAGAGTGACCTCATCTGATATTTGGAATTTGTGAAATTATTCATGTACAGTGGAACACCTAACAGTTGCTATACCAGCTATGAGCTGACAGCTGTCAGATCTGTTTATTTCTGTCTGTACCTGGATATTTTTGTGTTTGTCTTTATTTTGGAAGGAAGAGAGGCTTATTTTTGTAGATTGGAAAAAGCATATATATTTTTATTTTTTCTATATTTTCTATAGATTATCTGTTACCTGAAGGTATTTTGAATCTTTTCTATAAAAACTAAAGACTGAAGTCTTATGATTCTCCCCTATAAAAACCATTTAGAGTAAATTGATTGACAATTTCTTTTACTTTTTCAATTTTTCTTAGTATTTTCTCACTTGCTGGTTTTCTTGAATTACTTTTGGAATTTAACTTTATCATCAACAGTAAATACTTTGTCCAGAAATACAATAATAAAATAATTTTAAAAATAATTTAAATATGATTATAATTATGTTCTAATTTTAGATTGCATGATAATATATTTCTCTATATGCATATATTTATATATATGCAATATATAATATAATATATTTCTCTCTTTTTTACTTAATTATGTTTATCATATATTTTTTAGTGAATAAACTTAACCCTGTATAAGACATTCCTTAATACTTATATCATTCTCTCATTTAGGGAATTGAAGAATATAACCCAGGTAAGTGACCATGTATGTTCACTTCCCTATAAAGTATTAAGATTACATAATATTGATAAGAATACACATATATACTGTGTATATTTTGGTTTACTTTGAATATATAATATTAATATATTTCAGATAATGTCTCGGTAATCAAAATATTTATACTCTTAAGTCTGATAAACCTTTCCTGTTATTTTTTTGTTTGTTTATTTTTCTGAGATAGAGTCTCACTCTGTTGTCCCAGCTAAAGTGCAGTGGTATCATCATAGCTCATCATAGCAACCAACTTCAGTGGTGTCATCATAGCTCATTGTAGTGACCAACCCAAAATTCCTCAGCTCAAGTGGTCCTCTTGCCTCAGCCTCCCAAGTAGCTGGGACTACCACTAAGTCTGGCTAATGTTTTTCTATTTTTGGTATAGATGGGGTCTTGCACTTGCTTAGGCTGATCTCAAACTCCTGATCTCAAGTGATCCTCCTGCCTTGGCCTCCTAGAGTGTTAGGATTATAGGCATGTGCCACCTTGCCTGACCTCTAATAAACATTTCTATCCTAACTAGGGATTCTGAGACTGTGATTATAATCCTCTGAAACTGTGATTATAATCCTAACCTATATCACTCATTTAGCAAAAATTACACTACAAATCAGTATAAAATCAGACCTCAACTCTCATTTCCTTAGAAATGTCCACCCCTTCTAAATGGCTTTATATGCAACCTGTATAACTTCTAAATTTTTTATCTGCAGCCTGATCAGTTCCCATCCACTCCAGGACATGCATAAAACTGATTTGGATGTCTAATAGATATGTCAAACTTAATATATACATTAGTTTTATGGACTTCTGGATTTCACCCTTTCCCCCAAATCCACAACTCCTCTAGGTTTTTCTTAACACCAGTTCCATTCTTCTGGTCACTCAGGCAAAGATTTTACTCATCCTTAACACTTCCTCTTAATTACGTTCTCTTCCTAATTAGTCATCACATCCAATATAGAATTGGCTCTATATTCATGTTATATCTGAAATTCAATCAAAGATTACTGCTACTTCCGTGTTGAAATCACCATCATCTATCCTCCCAACAAGTCAACTGGATTCTACCTTCTCAGTACTTTGACAATACAACAGCCAATGTTGGCCACGTCTCACTGTGCTTTTGTTCAAAACATTTCAGTGGCAGCCAATTTCTCTCAGTATAAAAGCCCAAATAGAAAAGCTTCACATGATCTGAATAACACTGCCTCTCTGGCATCATCTCCAGCTTTGACAGCTCTTACTCTGGTCCAGCTCCATTGTTTTCCTTCCTGTGATTATGTTCTTAGCTTAGGATCTTTGTCCAGGCTGTTCTCCCTGCCTAGATTTCTCCTCTTCAAGATACTCTCAAGTCTTTCCAATTCACCTTATTTAAGCTTCCTTAAAGTTTCCTTCTCAGTGATATCTTCCTTGAGTACTTTATTTAAAAACTTTAGTCCCCTCCCATTTTAGACAGGGTCCTCCTGAGAGACAGAACCAATATATATATATATATATATACACACATTTATTGGGGGAATTGGCTCACTTGATTATGGAGGCTGAGAAGTCCAATGATATAGGCTATCTGCAAATCTGGAAAACCAGGAAAGCTGATAGCATGGCTCAATATGAGTCCAAAAGTCTTAGAATCAAGGAGGCCAATGGCAAACTCTAGGTCTGAAGCCAAAGGCCTGAAATCTTGGGTTAGGGGCACTGGTGTGAGTCACAGAGTCCATGGGCCAAAGAGCCTGGAGTTCTAACGTCCAAGAGGAAGAGAAGAGGGTGTCCTTGTTCTAGGAGGATGAGAAATTTTCCTTCCTCTAGCACTTTGTTCCATCCAAGCCCCCAGCCAATTGAATGGCACCTACTCACATTGAGGGCAGATCTTCACCATTCATTCCACTGAATCACAGGCCAATCTCCTCCAGAAGCACCTTCACAGACACACCTGGAGCATCCTGATCATTCATATCAAATGCTAAACCACCTGGGATTCCGTTTCAGCAGAAGAGGGATGGATCCAGTGCCTGCTAAAGTTGAGAATAATTAATGCGTTACCAGCTATCTGGATATCCTTTAATCCAGTCAAGTTGATACCCAATTAACCATCACACATCTATACTTCTGAACTCTCCATCAGTTATTTTTGCCTTATTTATCTTCTTATTTACATCACTTTCTAATGTTCTATAAAATTTAATATTTGGTTTGCTTTTCTCCTTCACCTAGAATGTAGTTCCATGAAGAGAATGGTTTTGATTTTTTTCACTGCTGAATCAACATCCTAATAACAGAGCTGAGCATATAATAGCTGGAGCATGTGAATGGCTCAAAAGGGGATTAAATATGATTCTTAAAATCCTCTATGCAATATTCTTTAGATACTATTCTATAAATATGAATTTAAAAACTTTCTCTAGTTAGTATTCTAACATTCTGGATAAGATAAACGGTATGTCACTAAAAATCCAAGAATCTAAGTGGCTTATTTCTAGTTCATGATCACATGTCCATAATGGGCCACTGTGGTTCTATCCATATTACCTTCATCCAGGATGCAGATCAGTCTTCAAAACTTTTCCCTTCTTAGTGGAAGAAAGAAAAGAAATCATAGCCAACCATGTGCTGACTCTTAAATGTTCTACTTCAAGTATGACTTTTTGCTTACATATCGATGGCAAAACAAGTCACATGACCAATCTTGAGGTCAGTAAGACAGGGAGTATAATTTTCTCACAAGAATATGTAGAAATAGTGGTGAATAATAATAATATGGTCTACAATAGGACATTTAAGTTGAATAAAAAGTAATCATTTACATTACTTGCTTTAACTAAATTATTTGCTATATTTTATTTTTATGCTTTCAAATTTGGATTGCTCCTTGTTATTTCCTTAAAATTTTTTTTTATATATAAAATACAATCTTTCTGTTTTCATCTTCTGTATTATTTTGATAAGTGGAGATAATCTATTAAACTTTCAATAATCATGTTTTATCTTCTCTAAATGATATATTCTATTTGGGGGACAAATACTAAGTCATTATTATAATGTCTAATCCTTTTCTTATCAATGAAAAAATATATAGTTATCGCAAAGATTGTTGCTATTCAAATATCTAGCTATGAGTCACTTATTCCCAAATAGAACACTGGTGAAATGGTAATAAAAAGAATATGACAGATTTGAGATACAAGAGGGAAAACATATGGGACATAAATATTGAATAGATGTTTTAGAAACAAACAAAGTTGAGTATTATATCAAGATTCATGGGCTGGAATTTTTTGTGCTCAAATCAACTTCAATCAGAATTGGGGAAGTCCTTTTGGGATTCATACACTGAGGGAATCTGGTTTCACAGCTGTCTGGACAATATTTCTTTTTTACTGTTTTCTTGAATTAGGCAAAGCTACAGTCTTCTGTCATCATTCATTTCTTTATATGGGAAACAGAGCCACAAAGAAGACCATTTAAATTCACCGGCTTTGAATCTTCCAATTCTGAACCAAGTGGCTCAACCACTTTGAATAATCTTGGATAAATTACCTAGCTTCCTGAAGCTTCAGTTTTCCTCTCTATAACTAGAGAATCATTATGATTTACATGAAAATTTAATAAATTAATACATTCAAAATGCCACCCAAAGTCCCTGGAATATAATAAATTTTGTATATTTCCTGTTCTTATTATTCAACATAAACACTTTAAAGCTTGTTATAGTTTTGCATTATTTGTTTTGCTGACATTTCAAGTCCTTAAATTCATATGATCTCTTATAATATATGTAAGTAGAAGACAACCAAAATAAACATTTACATGGTAGATAATGCTGAGAGTACATACTGAGAAGGAATGAGGCAACTTCCAGCAGGATACTGACACTAGGAACATATACATTTGAGGATACTTACTCATTTGAAATTATTTTGAGGATTTATTTTCTGTCTAATAAATTATGCAACTTTATTTACAAATGCATCTACTATGAAGGTAATGAAAACAAATTCACCATCAGTGAAAAACAATCCATGAGACTTACAGCTCAGCAAACAAGAATTCCACTGACAAAAACATAAAAATACTTCAAATCATTTTACAATCTTAGGGCCACTCAAAGAGCACTGTTTCCTGACAGTTGAATACTTTAATAGTCACATTTTTGACAAAACTGATAACATTAACTACATGGAGAATGTAAAAGGAATATGTTATTTTAGTCATCATTGAATTATATGACATTTTGTGTGGAAAGAAATATAGATGTGATGAATAACCAGAAACTGCTAGGTTAAAAAGAAAAGTGACATTTTCAAAGTAAAATTAAGAATTATTGAGTAGATATTATATTTAAAGCTATAGAAATATGGAGTTCAACAATCAAAAAAATATATATATTTTTTAAATAAAATATCAAGGCAAAAACTCAGGAAAATTCGTTTATCTGGAAGGTGACTCTCTGCAGTAATGTTGAAAAAAAAAAAAAAAAAAAGGATCAGGAATGTGCCCTGTCACCATTAGGAAGGACAGCTTTAAAAAGGAAAGTATGAAATATGGAGAAAGAAAAACTGAGTTTAAAAGATTCTAATTCATCTGACTTTAGTATTAAGAGGTTACTGATTTCTAAGAACAAAATTTTAGTAGACTAGCAAGAAAAGATGAGATTATAAAGTCATGTTATCAGAAAACACAGGATTCAGGCCAGGCATGGCGACTCATGCCTGTAATCCTAGCACTCTGGGAGGCTGTGGCCGGTGGATCATTTGAGCTCAAGAGTTCGAGACCAGCCTGAGCAAGAGCAAGACCCTGTCTCTACCAAAAATAGAAAGAAATTACTTGGACAGCTAAAAATATATAGAAAAAATTAGCCGGGCATGGTTGGTGCATATCTGTAGTCCCAGTTAGTCAAGAGGCTGAGGCAGAAGGATTGCTTGAACCCAGGAGTTTGAGGTTGCTGTGAGCTAGGCTGACACCACCGCACAGTGAGACTCTGTCTCAAAAGAAAAAAAAAAAAAAAGGAAATACAGATTGTTTTTGAAAAAATTGAGAATTAATATTGGGGGACCTTCATTTTACATTATTTGACAGTTATTTAGATAAACATTACACTAAAAATTACTAAAACTAGGTAAAATCTTAAATAAAAATTATTACTCTCACGTGCCAAGGAAAAATTCTAATAAAAAGTCTATAAGAATTTTGTACAGAAAATCATAAAATATACTTGTAAGAAATTTAAAAGATTAAAAATGTAGATAAATACCATGCCCAGTGATTAGAAAACACATATTGTGAAGATAACACCTTTTTTCACGTTTTCAGAGTGAATGAAATTTTAATGCAACTAGCATCACAACATGCTATGAAAGGAAGATTAATCATTTTTATTAATAAGCAAATTAAAATAATAGTGAGATAGTATTACAAATCATTATGAATACAATACATTGATTAGTATATAAAATAAGAGAAATTTCATCTATGTTGAAAATGTAACTTGCACTTTGCACTTTGATAAATACCTTCTATTAGTTGCTAAATTTTAAGTGATTATCTTTTGACAGCAGACTCTGTTTCTAGAGAGACTCTAGAACATGTGTTCCAGGAGAAATTTAGTAGGATGCTTGTAGAAGCTGTATTGGTAATTTTAAAAAAACAAAAACAAAAACAGAAGTAATTCGTGTGTAAGTCAATTATGGAATCAGGTTTGGCTTCATATACATATGAACTGTGCAGACTTACAGGGGCCCACACTTAAGTGTACTAGACTTGATTTAATGTTCTGCTGTCACCATCTTAAAATTCTTAATTCTATTTGAACTAGGGGCCTCATACTTTCACTTATAACTTGGATTCACAAATTATATAGCCATCCCTGGGTTGAATTGAAAAATAATTGATATGTTTACACAGTGGATTATTATAGCAATGAAAAGAAATGAACCATAGCATTGTGCATCAATTTGGATGTAGTTCACTAATTAATATATCCAGTATGACTGCAGTCCTATAAATTTGAAGGCATAAAAAATTAAACTATTTTTTTCAAGGATGCAGCAGTAGGTTTATATATGTGTGTGTGTATTGTATAATGTGTACATATATATGTGAGAATTTTATCAGATAAGTCAAATTCTGATTATATCTGAAGAGCAGGAAATGATTCATGATCTACAGAGTCTTCTAAGATCTCAGGAGAAATTTTTTCAACCAATTTATGGCTAAATATTAATAGGTTTGTACTGATTCTCCATACATTCTTTATACATTCTTTTAAAGCATGATTTATTCCAAAAATATTAAAATGAGATTAACATAAAAAATGGGTTGACTAGAATTAAATGACATCTATTCATGAATTTGAGCAGTACCTCTGAAACTTCTCCATGATTGAGTTAAAGGGAAGTTAAATGAAAGAAGAATGAAAATTCAATATAGAAGAAGCAAAATTAAAAGAGGGCTCATTTAAGTTTACACAGTATCCCAAGTGATTCCTTAGAACTAGAGTCTTCGATTAGTATATTGTATTTTAAATGATAGATTGGAAAAGTATTTATAACAGTAGTTCAGGGCTAAACAATGTTGAAGGAAATTTTTGGGGGTTTTTTTGTATGATTTTTCAGGATGGAAAAATTTTGGAAAACTTTAGGCAAAAGACAAGAGACTGTAACAAAGTCAGTATGAAGCACACTTGCCAACATGCCTTAGGCTTGTGGTTGCCAGCTTTATTTTTTCTGTAGCAGTGGGATAGAGGAATTTGTTTTGCTCCTAATGATATTGAAATTGCCAACATCAACCAAGTAATGAAATGTTTGAAGACATTCTAGCAGAATAAGCACAAGATAGGAGTAAAACACCATGGGCTATTACTAGTTATGGGATTCATAATTAGTTCCTCTCTATACCTCAGTTTTTCCCAGGATGGAATTATTTGCCCAAAACCATGTCCTGATAACCAGGCATCTAATGGTAATAAATGCAAGCCAGAGACTCCCACAGAGTCAACTACCTCAAGAGAAGTTAAGTAGTTTAAAGCTGC
>VSMD01066530.1:0-21673 GCA_008750895.1 Mirza zaza | reverse complement strand
TGCCCGGCTAATTTTTTCTATATATATTAGTTGGCCAATGAATTTTTTTTCTATTTATAGTAGAGACGGGGTCTCGCTCTTGCTCAGGCTGGTTTCGAACTCCTGACCTCGAGCAATCTGCCCTCCTTGGCCTCCCAGAGTGCTAGGATTATAGGCATGAGCCACCGCACCCAGCCTTCTGCTTACTTTTTAACTCCTTCTGATCTCTGTCCTCGGGGGCTAAGGGACAGATAGCCCCACACATACCTTCTGGTGCACTGGGGTTCTTTCTTCTATTTAGTTCCTTGTTAAAACGCATGGCTCTGCATCAATTTTCCAGGGACAACCTTCTCTTTGATAAGCAACCATTAAAGAGATTAGCCAACATATTGTGTGTCCCAGAGGGAAGGTACCCAGCCTTTTCTAAGTCGGATATGCTTCTCAAAACTCTCAAGAAACACTGCTGCTGCCACGTGGTCTCTGTGGGGCTCTAGATGTCTTTGTCAAACAGCCCACACCTCATGCAGCCTCACTTGCTTCTCACAATTACTTGAAGGGGGCTGGAACAGAAAGAACATCCTCATTCTCTGATGCAGAAAGTCAGAGTAAATGATTTGCTGACAGTTACACAGCAAGTAGTTTAGAGTCTGAATGTTATCTGATTAAGTGCTGCTGGTCCAAACCACCAAAGTCTTTACGAAAGGCTGACATGGGGTAAGCCAAGTCACCCACGATGCACTTCAAAGATTTGTCTAAGTTGCCTGGCTCTGTTAGAACTGTAGCTATCAACTATTTCTTTAAAAATATGTGAGCTGGGTTTGGAAAACTTGTCAAAGAAGCTTTCAAAGGCAGTGCTATTTGTGGCAATAGAATACTGCCTACAGAAGATCTTAAAAGATAAAAGCAGAAGCCCTGATTATTCTAATTGGATTCATTACCATGACCAATTGAATGTATCTATCAGAAACGTCAGGTTCAAGATCAAAACCTAGAAATTCAAGGAACATGTAGAATTTTTAGAAACCAAAGAAAGAGTCCACTCACATCTAACTCTTGGACAGAGATATTATAGAAGGACTCATGGACCTAGATGAATCTTAAGTTTCTTCTAGGTCCAAAAGCCTGTGAAAAACTCCTCTGCTCCTTGCAAGATTCTGAGGTAAACAGATCTCATTATAGAGGAGAAAACCAACACAGAGAAATTAAGTGCCTCCGCATAAAGAGGAAATCAAGGACAATAAAAATACTAGCTTTTGTTTACTTTCCAGGCCTCAGAGGAGGGAGAAGATAAAAGAATTCACTCATGTTTCCAAGGACCTAAATGTTAAAGGTGCCAAGAATTTTGCAAATATCCCTTCCTTCAAACCCAGGGAGTGAGGTAGGTATCATCGCTTCACCATTTTACAGGTGAGGAAACCAATTTCTTGAGAGATTGGAGGACT
This sequence comes from Mirza zaza, assembly GCA_008750895.1. Taxonomy (NCBI): domain Eukaryota; kingdom Metazoa; phylum Chordata; class Mammalia; order Primates; family Cheirogaleidae; genus Mirza; species Mirza zaza. Next base: position 20,252 of record VSMD01066530.1, on the reverse strand, counting down.
TGCCTAGATTATGTAGGTTATGCCCAGCATTCTTACTGCCACGCCACCATTAACATCCTACCACACTCTTTTCCTTTGTTTTCTAGCAGGAAAAAACAGCTATGCTGCCAATTTTACTTTGCTTCACAGAAGGTACTACCTTTTGGAAATGAAACTGAAGAGGTGACGAGAGTGGTAAATATAAACATGGGACATTCCTGCGCCAAGTCTGGGATTCCTACGGCTGGCTGGTGGGAGCACCAGGCATTCATTTTGCTGTTAAGATCACGGAACTGTGTAAAACTGAAAGTACTTCCAGCAATGAAATAGTCTTCTTTCAATGATTTTTATATTGATAGAAAAAGTAGAGTAAAAAGCTATAAAATATAAGTAGACAGTAAATTAAGCCAAGGCAAAAACTGTACAGAACACAACAGATTCACATATCCCGAAACTATAAAGGAGAAGCTGGTTCATTCCAGACAGACCAAAAGTCGGGGGGAAGTGTTAAGCTAAAACTGGATTTATATCCAAAAGTTTTAAAAAATTTCAAACTTTCGTTGAGTCTGGCAAAAAAAATACACGTGCTGTATGTGCTAAGAAATACAGAAAGTATAACCAAAAGGTGAAAGAAAGCTTCTTTTCTTGCCTCAAAGCCTTCCTTTTAGCAGTTTGTGTTTCCTTCCAGGAAAGTTATGCATGTATTTAACACATATATCTTTCACATTTATATAAAAGGCTCACCCTGCACATACTTTACCTTGCTTTTTTCACTTGACAGTGTATTTCTTGGAAAGACTTCCATATCAGTACATGTAGGTCTATATTTTCAGGGAATGGGTTATGCAAAACTTTGTTGGTAACTCTTTCTAGAACTGGGCAATTCTCAGTTTATTTTACTTTCTTATTAATAAAAGGGTGGCTTTTAATAAAGTATGATACAGACTCCCAAATGATGATAACAGCTAACATTACTATGTAGAACATTGTGCACTTTAACATCAAATTTAAGACTCTGAACTCAAATGTTGATTGAATGAGGGAACAGCAAAAAAAGAAATGTTCAAAATAACTGAATAAAGGGAATACCCATTTTTGCTCAAGTGGATCTGGGAAGCTTGGGGTATTATTTGATGCTGCTGTGGCTTCCTCCCTCATGGAAGAACAGGTTGTCAATAGTAGGGCACAAACCGATCTCCCACCATGCAGCCCACCATCAGCACCAGCTGGGCCACCCTGCTGCAGGGGTCGTGCCCTGTCCCCGCAGACTGTAGCAGCATTTTGCTTGTGTGTGAGATATGGGAAAAGTGAGAATTTACTTTCAATTTTGATAACCATGACTCATCTCAAGACTCTCTCAACTATGGCCATATTTACAGTATGAAAAAGAAAAATAAAAAGAAAAGAGGAAGGCAGAAGAACATCATAAGGCTTGGAGGCACGGCATCTAGAACCCACATCCTTTGTGCTGTCAAGTGATCAGTAATTCCTCACTTTCTTGAAGTTGTTTTCTTTTCTTTTGAGACAAGAGTCTTGCTCTGTTGCCTGGGTTAGAGTGCCGTGGCGTCAGCCTAGCTTACGATGATCCTCCTGCCTTGGCTTCCTGAGTAGGTGGGACTATAGGCATGTGCCACCATGCCTGGATAATTTTTTCTAGTTTTAGTAGAGATGGGGTCTCGCTCTTGCTCAGGCTGGTCTCAAATTCCTGAGCCCCCTGCCTTGGCCTCCCAGAGTGCTAGGATTATAGGCATGAGCCACCATGCCAGGCCTGAAGCTGTTTTCTTTTAAAGAAAAATATAGGTTTGTGTCCTTTCAAAATGGTATTTCCTGCTTTTTAACATTTAAAAGTATCACTTCAATGTAGTTTTCATTTTCTCCTGCACTTCCTACAAGTATTTAAAGGATAAGCAATCTAGTTTCAGGGTTGTAATTCCAAGACAGTAAACTTGGGTAAGATAATTTAGATATGCAAAGTTTAAGAAATGATACAGAGTGGCCAGGAGTGGTGGTGCATACCTGTAGTCCCAGCTACTTGGGAGGCTGAGGCAGAAGCATCACTTGAGCCTCGGAGTTTGAGGCTACAGTGAGCTATGATCTCACCACTGCACTCCAGCCCAGGAAACAGAGATAGACCCCGTCTCAAAAAAAAAAAAAAAAGAAAAAAAGAAAGGGAAAAAAAGTACAGCGTGAGCAGGTAACCCCTGTCATTTGCAGAAACCAACTATATTGTATTTTACTTACATCTTTAAAAATTCCCTTTTGGCCGGGCATGGTGGCTCACGCCTATAATCCTAGCACTCTGGGAGGCCGAGGTGGGTAGATCACTTGAGGTCAGGAGTTCGAAAGCAGCCTGAGCGAGACCCCGTCTCTACTAAAAATAGAAAGAAATAAATTGGCCAACTAAAAATATATATACAAAAAATTAGCCGGGCATGGTGGCGCATGCCTGTAGTCCCAGCTACTCGGGAGGCTGAGGCAGAAGGATTGCTTGAGCCTAGGAGTTTGAGGTTGCTGTGAGCTAGGCTGACGCCATAGCACTCACTCTAGCCTGGGCACAAAGTGAAACTCTGTCTCAAAAAAAAAAAAAAAATCCATTTTTTGTTCCTTTAAAAGACACGGTCAGTGTTTCTCAGAAACTGGGTAAGTTTTGATTATTGATCACTTTGTTAAGGTTTCCCAGGTAGTACTAAACGCCTGGGATGTATCAGTTGCTGCGGCAGAATAAAATTCTCTTCCTGTGGTGTACACCACTTAGACTGTGGGAGGAGGTGCTGTCCTCACCTGCCCCAGAAATCTCCCCAGCTCCCACTGACATGTTGACCCAAGTGCCTTCCCTGTATATCTGCAAGCACCACACAACTCTACAAAGCAAGCAGGGATGGTATTATCCCATTCTACAGAGGAGGAAACGGGTTCACAAAGGCAGTGGGAAGTGTCCTGGACTAGTGTCCTAGGCAGAGTCAAGATGTGCACTCTCCTCTGATGATGCTCCTTCAACACAGCAACCGCTCCCCCCACACCACCTGATGGCCCTGACGTTGGGGACGTGCATGTACGTGTTCTGCCAGGACAGCTTTGCCCCACCAGCCTTATGTCTTCTAATAACACATATGCACACATGTAAGACGTACAAGTCCTCAGGAATTATGGTTTAGGGGCTGGATGAGTAAACTCAGACCTGGAGGTTCAGGGCTCATCCACCCGCACAGCTGAGAGGGCTGATGTGGCCTTTCTGCCACTTGCACTTGGTCTCCTCCTGGCTCACACTGCTTGCTACAAAGGGTCTATTCTCATGGGGTTGTTCTGCCATGTTTTAAATTCTGAGAGAAGTGCACCCACTTCTCTAACCATGTGTGTAAACAGCAAGCCTGGGTGATCCATGAGAATAGCATCTTTGCTCTTGCCAACAGGGTGCTCTGTCAGGTCTGCCTGTGGTGACAGAGACACACCCCACCTGCACCCTGAACACACAGAAGACAGACACTTGCCATTCTGCCTGATAGCAGATTTTATTGTCGAGACACTGCCTTGTGACCCACTTTACTCCCTGTTCCTTACCTCTCGGTTATGAGCAGTAATTAGCAATGTCAGTGTTCTGGCTGGATAGCTGCAGGCCCATTAATAATGGAAGTGCAGGAGCAGGATGAATGCGTAAGTGTACAGAGAGGTTTCAAGGTTAAAAGCAGTAATGGAGAGAGAGCTATGATGGGGTGGGGGTAGGTGGTGCTGGTGTTGCTGGAAGATTAGTGTGTGTATATTGTGTGTGTGAGAGAGAGAGAGAGAGAGAGAGAAAGAGAAAAAGAGAGAGAGAGAGAGAGAGAGAGAGAGAGAGAGAGAGAAAGAAAATTTAAGACTATTCTTTAAAACACCCAGCTTCCCTTTAGGGACATTATGTATGGCAAGGAACAACTTACTGTCCTCCATCAAGCAAAGTACAGCTTTCTCCCTATCTGGACTGGACACATGTCCCTGGCCACCTGGCAGGGCAGAACATCAGTACTAACTCTATGATACCAGAGAGTCACTAGTGTATGAAATTGAGGTCAGAGGAAACTACACCAGTATCTTTCAAACATATTTTCGATGTTTTAAATGACTTCCCTTATAAAAGGCAATGCCTGCTTGTTCAGCACAACTTCCCACTTAATGCTCTTACAGAGAAAGTCAAGACAAGCAATGCAGAACAGACTCCAGGTCTGGCATCCAGGCACTTCTTAAGTGGAAGAGACAGAAGACTTTATATTGTTACAACTACCTCCACATCTCTACAATCTCCATGTTTTCAAGCAAGGATTTCAAAAAGTACAATTTTCAACATCCCTAACACAGAGCTTTGCTGAAAAACAGAATGACGGCATATAAGCCTGCAAATTATGCCTGGAAAAGGCTCAGTAGGGCTATTTGAAAAATATTTGCCTGGGAGATGGAAGGGGGCTATGATTTGAGGCCAACAGCCAAATGTAAATTCTTTAGCTATTTGTATCTACACTGCCTCCTAAACAGAGAAGGATTTGCCAGGAAACCTTTTACTTGTTCCTCACATACTAAAAGTGAGTTGTTTTACATACCAGGAAAGTAACAACTTTATCAGTTGGTTTCACAACTCAAACCAGACATTTTAAAAACTGGTCATAGCAACACTTGGTGAATCAGAACCTATCCATACTTGTTAGTCAGACACGGTCTCTGTGGGAAAAAGCAGCAGTCGGAAGCAGTCTTGCATCCTAATTACTAAAAGCTGTATTTATTCCCGTGGGGCTCTGACTCCTGGTCCAAGGTTTTCTCACTGGTTGCATCCTGTCCAGCAGTGCCTGAGCTTGTGCTGGAAACAGGGCTCATGCAGAAAGGCAGGCAAGAAGGCAGAGTTGCTGAGTTCTAGCTTTTTCCACTTACCATAAAACCCCATCACCTCACCTACAACCTGAGGCAAGCTCTCCTTTTTAGGTGGTAAAATAAATCCTCACAAGGGACCAGGAAAATTAGCTATGAGTTTGAAAATATATAAGTATATTATAATAATTATATTTCTATTTTCTAAATTCTCTTGAAACAAATGAAACAAAATCCCTTTGCTTTAAAGTTCAAATATGACTGGGTTAACGGAAATGGGTGTAATTCTTTTTTTACTGAAAAGGTAATACTTGCACACTCCTCCTCCCCTAATCCTCAGTGAGCATCCCCAAAAGTGATTCCTTGTTATTGACTTCTCACCTATCCTTCCAAAGAGATTTTATGTCTATGTCAGCAAATACACTGTCCTCTTGCCATTGAAAACCCAAATGTGAGCACACTATACCTGCTGCTCTATATCCTGGAGACGGCTCCATATCTGCACAACTGGATCCAAGTCATTCTTTTTAATGCTATGGTGTGTGCCAGGGATTGGAAAACTATAGCTCATGGTCCAAATCTGGCCCGATGTTGATTTTTATAAATATAATTATACTGAGACACAGCCATGTTTACTTGTTTACACATTGTCTATAGTTACTTTCATGCTACAAAGGCAGCTGGGTAGCTGGGACAGAGACCATGTGGTCTGCAAGGCCCAAAATATTTACTATCTTACCTTTTACAGAAAGAGTTTGCTGACCCTGGTGTATGCCACTGTACAGATATACCGGAATGTATTTAACCTGATCCTTGTTGATGGACATTCAAGTGAAAAATAGATATCCTTAGGAATAAAATTAAATTCCTTAAGTGTTGAGAAGCTTTAAGATGGATGCAGAAGGAAAGAGCAGGAACTAGCTAGGAAGAAGTTGGCAGGAAGAAGCCAGGCTCAAAGGGGGAACTTCAGAGGGAGCTACAACCTCCCCAAGTGTCACTTCCTCTTTTTAGAGGAAGTATAAGAAGGGAACTATAGGCCTTTTGATAAGAGGAAATTCCCCTTTGCTATATTGAAGCTACTCCCTGTGTTTGTGTTTTTCTAAAGTTAGGCAAGACTGCCCGAAGCATACTGTGACCAAATTAGGAAGCAAGCAGGCTGATGTCTCTGAGCTGGTCACCACATGGCCAGGACGCCCAGGCATGCACAGACAGTGATGGATGGGGAGGGGAGACTCTCAGGCCCATAAGGAAATGCGATTTGCTTGAAAAATCAGCCTTAAAAATTATACTGAATGAAAACTAGTAATTGTTCTGTAAGACTTGCTGTTCTATAGTTAATTGTTCTATAACACTTGCTGAGGCTAACAAAAAACCAAGGGCTTCCAAGGTTTTCGCAAGCAAAGAACATGTGAGAAGCAGTGAGACAAATGCTTCTGGGCATCGTTTGTTTATTCCAAAGGCAGTGAAGGTCTTGAGAAGTAGTAGCAAGGAAATTAGATAAATTAGCTCTTTGCTAGATTAAGACACTCAGTTTTATACTATTGAGAAAAAAAGAATCTAGAAAGGCCTTACTAAAAAAAAGAGTTCTGTAAACTTTCTGTTTTAAGACTGCCTACCCAAATTCTTTACTTGGGTAGAAAAAACCAGAAGGGTCTAGGTATGCAATGCTAGAATCATTCACACAGAGCCTGCCCCAGCCATTTCTACTCAGTGATATTCTCTTTTAGGAATGACTTCTTCTAAGCCAATTAATAACATTTAACCTTGAAAATCCTTGCTTTCCTCCCAAATTTCCAGATCAGCTACATTCTTGGACATAATTTTTATTCCCTCAGGAATGTGCTCAGTTCAGTTCCAGCATCCACTATGAAATGAAACGCACAGTTTGAGCTAAGGTAAATTTAAGCAACAAAACAAATCTCAGTTCTTTCCAGAAAAACCTCCAAGGGAGCTGGCAAAAGGATGGGAGGCTCAGAGCAGGGATCTGCATGGTGGCCAAGCCCTTCAGCTGTGGAAACAGTATTCTTTCTGTGGCTTGATGGGTTGGATTGGTACCTTGGCCCCTCTGCCACAGTGTGTAGGGCAGGAATTCTGCAGCCAGTGTCTCAAAGTACTCTAAATGTTGTCAAAATGGCTAAGTGTTTGCTTACTAACAACTCCTGTACTGACTTTGAACATTTATTTGCAATCACCTAAAGGACCCATGAATTTTACAGATAATACTACAAAGACAAACTACTTTCCAAAAGACCCTAGTTGACTGACATACAAACCTACTAATTAAGAACTATATTTATATTAGTCGAGGTTTCTGTGGCTCACATCTTTAACTGAGCCAAACTGTACACTAATGGATCACTGGGGACATACATAGGTTAGAGAGCGATCCCTGAACCCAAAGTCCATATATAACCAAAAGACAGAAGCTTGATTTCTTTGAGCTGCATGAACCTGGCACTTAACCTCTTCAAGGTCTTTGTTCATATGCACAACAAGAGTGTCTGGGTTATATGATCTTCCAAGTCCCCTTTTAAATCTAACATCTATAATTACAAAGCGAGAGAACCAAATGCTAATAATACAGAACCACCTGGGCAGACTGAGTGCAGCTCCTTGGAACAGGGCTTGAGCCACAAATTCACGTGTCCCACCAGCCACAGAGATGAAAATGACACCCCAGCCTGTCCTGACCTCGCATTTCGCAGTCTGGGGGCTCAGCAGAGGTGCCACATCACCTTCCTCTCCTGTCCTTACTGCTGCTACCTGGGAGCCTGGACTAAGCAAGGCCGTGGGCTTAGGGCAGGCATGGCCGCGTCTACTGCAGAGTGTCTCTCCCTGCCTGTCTTCGGCTTTCTCCCTGCAGTGCAGAAGGCACCACAGCTATAGACAAGTTTCATTGTCCTTTTATGGTAGAAAAATGAATTGCTTGCCCAGCAGTGGAGCTGAGAGAGATGACAGAACGGAAAGTTGTTATTTGTTGTGGTTTTGGCAGCCACAGAATAGAGTGTTCTCCCCTCAGCCACCCTTGGATGGACAGTGCACACCAGGCATTCACAGAGGGAAAGGCAAAACCCCTCAGCCAAACTGCTCCCAGATGCATTCCCCCACCGCCTTGTCTGTGAACAGATGTGTTTATTTATGAACAGTGTGTCAAGCCTTATTTCGTGGAAATGCACTTTTTACAAAACAAGGTATCAAAAGGCCACTTGTGTACCTCTGAAAGACCTAAGCAGAGGTGCTCCAGAAAACACAGTTCCAATCAGAAGGCATCCAAGGAACAGACTTCATTCCTTGTACAACAAGGATGTAGGGTTGGGGCTGGGCAGGGAGGTGACCCCTCATGAAGGAGGGGCTGTGGCTTTCTCAGCATAGCCTTGACCCCTATTCTCCTGCAAGGTATGGAAGGACAAGAAAGCAGCCACCAACTCCAGATAAATACATCTCCCGAGAAAACACACTAACATCCAGGGCCCCTATGGTAATAAACAGCAGTTGGTACCATAGGGCTGTAAATTGTTTGCATTTCTGTCAGGAGGCCCAAGGAAAAAAAGCAGGCCTCCCAGCAGCTGGGAAAACATGTTGCAAAAGGAGAATTAAGTAATTCTCTGTATGCACATCACAGTTAGGGAAATTAAGCTTATGTCAGTGAGAGAAATTAAGCTTATCCAACATGTCTTCAGCTAGAAAACAAGCCTTTTAAAATAAGTGGGGGAAAAAAAAAACGTGTGATGGTTACATGGTTTCTTCCATATTTAAAGCACCCAAAGACTAGGAAAAAATATGCTGGCCAGCAGGGTTATAGCAAAGCAGCTAGTGCCAAATGATCTGCTCCAGGGACGGCCACACCACAGGCAGGAGGAACAATGCCTGGGGGCAGCCCCTGGATATGTGCCTGAGACTATGGCCAATGGCTTCGCAGTGGCCCCTTTCTCTGCTCTACCCATTTCCTTGCCTCCACCAGGCCATGTGGAAAATAGGGAGAAATAATCACAGCAAGTACTTGCAGAATTATACCAAGTGGCTTTATACCAAGGGGCTGGAGAGTTTGTCAGCTGAGGACTGGCCCCAGGTTACTACAAATGACTCACCAGGATAACTTAATTGACAAGGTGTTCCATCTCCCCTAACCGTCTTTATCTGATCTCTCCCTCCTTCCTACTCCCTTACAGCCTGAGAGGGTTAATTCTGCAATAGCTCCCTGGGGTCTCCAGAATCCAATTCACCCTCCTTGTTCTGCACTGCAAAGCCCTCTACAGGCCTATTTATCTTCTTTCTAGTCCCACTTCCTTCTGCCCTGTTCATACCTGTCTACCGAGTGACCCTTCACACAGCTCTGCTCATGTCATTCTTTGGCCCTGGAGTGAAATTCGCCCTATCTCTACCCCTTAGATACCACTAGGGCCAGTCAGGCCAAGACTCATCTCACTCATGCAAGGACTTCCTCATCACGCCAAAACCGAGTGACTTTCTCCTCTTCAGATTCCCTATATCACTCTCTCACTAAATAATTGTCGGTGGAGTACACCTCCCCCTACCCCTGGATTGTAAGTGAGGGCAGTGGCTGCCTTTTTTATTTCTTCTGGCATAGCAATGCTCAACAAACATCTACTGAATGAATGACCACGCTCCCACCAAGGCGGAGGCAGCCTGTCTCTGCACAAGATGCTGAGGGTGGCCGAGGATGATGCTCAGAGGAGAGGAAAGTGCCAGAGAGGGTGAGGGGCAAAACTCTCACTGGTTTCTTCTCCACTATGGCTGGGCAAAGGCTTTAAAAATTTTTTAATATTTTAGAGACAGGGTCTCACTATGTTGCCCAGACTGGCTTTTAGCTCCTGGGCTCAAGCGACCCACCCACCTCAGCCTCCCGAGTAGCTGGGACTAAGGGCAAAGGTTTTGATGAAGTGAGTCCAGAAAGAGAATGTGGACGAGGGAGGAAGAACCTGCACAGCAGTCAGAGCCATGGTGACAGAGTGCAGGAAGCTCGCCTGGAGAAAAGGTACAAGTTAAGAAGAGGAGGTCAGGTCACAGTGGGCACTGGCCTTGAAGATAAAAAGTAAGTTTTCAGGTGAGAAGGCCTTGGAGCTAAGAGGGCTATGCTAACAGGAGATGTTTTTAGCAGCAAACTCTGACAGAGGAGGAGAGGGGAAGGCAAAAGGACAAGCTGTAGTCAAAGACAAGAGAAGAAAAAACCATGATCTATTTCACTCTCTTTGGGCTCGAATCTGGACCAGCTTCTCAGACATAGGTAGCTTTTGAAACTTAAAATGCTTTTCATATGAACCTCTGCTGGGAAATGAAATGGAAAAAAACAATGTTTTTATGAGGTCACAGGGATCTTATGGGAGAAACCCCCTCAATGTGTTTCTTCTTGAAAAACAAATCCAATCCCATTTTAAAACCTTTGGTTTTCCAGAAATCATAGATTTTGGGCTGGAAGGACACTCAAAAGGTCATATGGGCTCTCTTCTGGCCCGAGGCTGGACTGCACGTGTGCATGTCATCCTAGGGAAGGGACAGTCAGTTGTAGGTGGTACAGGAGCCTCTAAAGAATAAAGCTCTCCATGCAGGACCCTGGGCTTCCAGTAAGCTATTAATATAGAGGATTCTTTACAGGTAGTTTAGGTCTGTTTTCCTAGGGAAGTTGGAAAACACCAGTTCCCCTCCACTTATACAGAAGAATCTTGTATAAACAGAGACACTACATACACAGCCTTCTCCAGGATGAAGGGTACCTTTAACCGTCTCACAAATAGCTGTTGACATTTTCCTGTTAGGTTACAAATTTTCCTCATCTCTTAAAACAGTGATCAAGCTGCAAAATAGAACATTTGAATAAGGGTCTTTCCAGATCCCAAGAGTGATATACCCTTAAAGTAGCAACGCAAAGCAGATAAGAGCACAGATATAGCTAAAGTCAGACAAACCTAGATTTATTTGGTGTTTTCTTAAAACTGACTTTTTATTATATAAGATTTTAAACATATATAAAAGTAGATAATAAAAAAGAACCCTAAGCACCGATCACTCATGTTTAATAATTATCAACTCATAGGCAATCCTAGCTTATCTATATATATCCTATCCACTTTCCCACACCCTCCTCCAGTATAATTTTGAACCAAATCCCAGATTACACATCATTTCATTTATAAATATTTCAGTTTGTATCTCCAGAAAATAAAGACTCTAAAACCTAACCAGAAGCCCTCGATTTGACTCCTGATGTTGTCACCTGCTAGCTGTGTGATATGAGCAGATAAGGAATATAAGGCCCAGTAAGAGTTTTGGTAGCAGGTACCTAGACTTCAGCCTGTTTTAACTAATAATATGATGCCAAACTCCCAACTCAAAAGCCCTCACTATAGTTACCCTGATTATCTGCTAGCAGTGCACACTAACATTTGGTGTGCTCCTCACCCATGACCTCAGCAGAATGGACTTTGTTTCTCATCACTGCTGTGCGTTACCAAGGTTATTTGCAGTCCATCATCTCAGGGGACATTAGCATGGAGGGCAGACACAGAGCACACAACTGTTATTTAGTTTCAAAAGTGATGGCAGGGCCTGGTGCCTCAACCAGTTACACTGGGCCTGGGTGGCTGATAGCAGTTTTCATGGTGTCATGGCCACAAACACAGACATGCATTTTTTAACTATGGTCTGTGGGAAGGCCATGTGGCCTCTGGGGACTAGGGAGGTGACAGAGACCCTCTGTATTCTCTGTATCTGTGTCTCAAAGTCAGGGAGGACATGAGGGCTAAAAGGCCATTTACGTTCCTCGGCTACCAAACTGCATTCGGAAAATGACCTTGAATTCAACAGAAGGAATTTCACCCAATGGCAGCCTCAGCCTAGGGCTGGCTCTCATTTTGCTCAATGTGCTGAATGTTCCTCTTTGCTACTATTTCCCTTCTCCACATTCCTCTGCCCTGACATAGACACTCATGGGGACAGAGGGTGTTTTCATGCTTGTGGTATTACCATAGCAACAATTTCTCTTCTACCTGGAAGGTTGGAAACCCTGCAGCGCTCTGTGCTGAGAATGCAAAGAGGGACACACTATTGCTCTGCACTTCAACACACCAAGTCACATACACACACACCCACAGCCCTTTTTCAAGGACATTGCAATGAGATCGCTAAAACAAATAAGGATGCTGACACCTGGTAACACAATTAGTGTAAAGACAAGGAGGCAAGTCATTCTTTATATAGAATGCATCTGTCCTTTCATGAGGCCACAGGCACAGAAAAATGCCATGACATTATTTTAGCAAAACATACAAAGGGACTAAAATGGTGTGTGGTTTTTAGAAAGAGAGCCACTTGAAGCCTGTGATCCCCTCATGGTTTGCAGATAGGATTAGGCTGTGAAAAGCCTAATATGCAATGGCTGACAGGTGGCCACAAAAACCATGAAAAAGGTCAAAGTTTCTATTTTAATAAAGTACCCATACAAACTTGTTAAAAATCCACAAAGAGTCTTTTTCAGTAAGTACTACAGACAGTGTTCTTTAGTAGAGACCAAAAAGAACAAGTAGTTATGTCATTATACTACAAGGACAGCAAAGGGTGAGCAGCTCTGACCTGCAGGCTGCCTGCTGCTGGGGGTAGGTGGGGTGGCCAGGACTCTGGGTAAAGGTCAGTGCCCTCCCAATAAGAAAACAAAACAAAACAAAAAAACATGACCAATGAGTCATGGAGACAAATCATGGATTTTTATCTGTATTTTGTGACTAATTCTGAGCTCTCTAGCAAATTGTACTGTCATCTTTCTTTTTAAGCCTTTCCTACATTTGTCTCTTTGAATGTTGTCCCCTGAGATTCCAATCTTTCTGGGTAGGGACAAGAAATCAATGCAAAATCTAAGAGGAAGGATCACAGCAGTTCTGTGGACAGAAGAACACAGGCCTCAGCAACAGCAGTGCTAGCAGGCCTCCAGCTGCCTTCTTTAGGACACAGTTCTCCCCAGGGTCACACAGGGCCCTTCTCTGAACTTGAACAATGTGGGCTAAAGGAGAGTTGTCATTTCTTTTTTTTCCTTTAGACAGGGTCTTGCTCTGTCACTCAGGTTGGAGTACAGTGGCATGATCATAACTCATTGCAACCTCTAACTCCTGGGCTCAAGCATTCTGCCCGCCTCAGTCTCCTAAGTAGCTGGGACTACAGGCATGCGCCACCATACCTGGCTAATTTTTCTATTTTTGTGTAGAGATGGGTCTTGCTATGTTGCTCAGGCTGGTTTTGAACTCCTGGCCTCAAGTGATCCCCCTGCCTCAGTCTCCCAAAGTGCTGGGATTATAGGAGTGAGCCATTGTGCCCAGCCTGAAAGCTGTCATTTCGTATAGAATGTATTGGTTAGCAAAAAATTAGCTTTAAAAATCCATCCCTTTACATTCAAGCACATTGGGGGACTAGAAAGAAATGAGCTTTCTGGCTGGGTGTGGTGACTCACGCCTGTAACCCTAGCACTCTGGGAGGCTGAGGCAGGCGGATTGCTCAAGGTCAGGAGTTCAAAACCAGCCTGAGCGAGACCCCATCTCTACTATTAAAAAAATATAAAGAAATTAATTGGCCAACTAATATATATAGAAAAAATTAGCCAGGCATAGTGGCGCATGCCTGTAGTCCCAGCTACTCGGGAGGCTAAGGCAGGAGGATTGCTTGAGCCCAGGAGTTTGAGGTTGCTGTGAGCTAGGCTGACACCACGGCACGAGACTCTGTCTTAAAAAAAAAAAAAAAAAAGAAATGAGCTTTTTGAGTACATGCTTTGAAAAACTAAGGTAAATGATTCTCTTTTGCTTCCCTGATGGGATTTACATCGGCCCATTTTGCGGGAACTGCATGCTCTTGTGTGGCAGATTTCACACAACTGGAAAAAGTTCCTCCTTTCTAGGATTTCCTTTTATCACGTGAGCCTGCACCACACCTGCATACCATGGTAGCATCAGTCCCCACCTTCCTCACACAGTGGCTACTGGGCGCTGGACTGGGCACTTCACCCACAACCTGCCATTTTCTTTTCACAAAAGCTCTATATACGGTAGGTACAACTGTTCTCATCTTATGGATAAGAAAATGTGGCTCAGGAAAATGATGTATCCATTCTAGGATGCAAAGCCAGGAAGTGGAGGACCTGGAACTAAAGCACAAGCAGGTTTCATGTCAAAATCCCTTGCCTTAACCATGTCGCTGTACTGCTTCTTTCACTGCATGCAGGTGCCAGCCACGCATCTCACTGACGTTCACAGCCTCATGGCACCAGCACAGCCTGGGCACAGCGCTGCACATCAGTGAACCCTCCTCACGTAACAGTCTTCAAAGGGACTCTTAAAACAGATAGCGAAGAAAGCCCAGCAAGAGGACCTGTCCCGGGCAATGCTGACATGGGAGAAACAGAACACCTCTTCCTCTGAGCAGAAGAGGAAGTTCTGTGATTTGTTTCCCCAGGGATGGTAACACTAACCATCTACAGCAGCTACATGGAGTGAGAAAGAAACACCAGGGTGTTGTCCCGGTGGGGGGGGGGGAGGGGAGCAAGGCAGAGTAAAGTCCATTTTCTGGGGATCAGGGAAGTTGGCAACACCTCAGGCCCCAGGTCCTTAGAGTCCATGCTGACACTGAGCCTGTCTAGACTTCCTGCTTCCTTGGCTTTGAATCTCGGTCAGATTGATGTGTGTTCCACCACCTGCCAGAAGTCAGCAGTCCACCTCTGGGAGATTTTCGGGGGGAGAAATCTGAGGGGCCGCAGCAGCCCTGCAGAGGGAGTGGAATGGCAGCACAGTCAATGCCCACTCACAGTCTCCGGCCTCCTTAAAGGCAGGCCAAGGGGGAGAGGCGGCTGCTGCTACTTATCAGTGTCTGATATCAAGGGATAAAATGGATGAAATACAGGAATGAAAACTACTTCTGTAGGGCCAAGGGGAAACAAAAGTAAGATTTTTATTCATATTGATGTTTTAGTTTAACACATTTTTACCTTTCCCTATTTTGGATTATCTCTCTTCCTTTTAAATAATCACTGCAAACAGCAGCAAATATGGTATTTATTTGGATTTTAAAAGGAAGGAAGGGTGGGAAGAAGGGCAAGTAACATTTGCATTTTGTTTTTATTCTAAAAAGAAACCCACGAACACATACCTGCTGAAACGGCCAGGTTTTCTACCTCTGTTTAATGGGCTAAGATGTCAGGTAAACAAGAAGGTGCTTGTGTGTGTAATTATCAACCAAAACCTTTCCCGGATCAAGAATCTGTGATGAACATATTTACTACGCTGTTTACCACAGGGAGTTTTAAAAGTGGAAACTGACAAAAACACTGAGACACAGAGTTAAAATTGTGAAACCTCTCTGCAACAACAGCTTGCTCAGTGCCTGATGGACAAATGGCTCACAGGATGGTGACTGGGATCCACTCTGGGACCATGTTTTGAGGTAGGGAGGCTTCACCATTTACCATCACCTGACTTCAAGCCTCAGTGTCCACTTCACAGGGTTGCTGGGGGGACAACATGAGCTGAGAGCTCTCCCAGGCACCCTACATGATGTACCTGCAAGGGAACACCACTCCTGTGGCCGAAGCCTGATGCTCTTCAGCGGGACCTACTCTGGGCTCTGAAGGAAGGACGTGACTCACCTGGACAGGAGCAGGGGTGGGCCACATTCCATGATGAGGAATTCTCACACCACCCTCCTCCTTTGTTGACTGGTATAATGCAGCATGGACTTCCACTCCAGTAAAGGAGACCTCATTTGTGGGCTTAAAAAATCTTTTTGTTACCCAGACATTTGGTTCTTGTCAACGTTACTTCCTGAATAAAGATCCTCCCTGATAGTAGGAACAAGAGGCCCAAGCTTCATTCACCTCCAGATAAATGTGAAGGCCTGTGATCAGCACAGGAGTCAGCTGACTGGCTGGGCCCCAAATTAGAGTGCTGTTAATAAGTGCCAACCATCCGCCATCACAGCTGGAGCTGCCCTGGCACTGATAGCTGGTTCACACTCATTTACATTCTCTTCACGCAGCTATGCAGCTACCGTAGGCGGCTGCAGATGACTGTTTTTTAACCAACAAACCCTGGTTCATTGCAGATGTGAATTTTGGTTCTATTTCACTGCTGTAAAGTTAACAACACTGAATGCTACAAAGAATAAGATACAATCTGGACAGGGTAGAATAAAATAACCAGCATAGAGAGCTGGCTGGTGAGAAAGGATAAATAAAACAAACACAACTGACATCCGGAAAAGACGGGTTCTACAACCACATTCACATTCTCAGGTTCCACTAAAAGATTCCAAACCAGATGTTCCTCACAGTTATTCTGACTGAATTCTCCCCACCTGATGGTCTCTATTCCTCACCACTTGCTTAATGGGTATTCTGAAACCTCTACATTGTGGCCTTGGCTAAGTTTCCAGAAATCTCTCAGTTTAAAGAGCAAAGTTATGATTCTAGGAAGGCAAAAAGAGATTCAACAGGGAAATTTCTGACCCTAAGGATAAATATTCCAGAAGCATTGCTTTCAAATCTCTTTTTATCTAACACTCTTCAGTCCCACACCAAATACATGCGATTCATTCCTAAAAGCAGCACGCTGGAAACAAACGGATGAATTCTTTATCTGAGAACGCCCAAGGGAGCTGAGAGCCTTGACAAAAGCATTCCATCATATCAATGAAACAAAGACTCTCTCCATTTCATCAAAGATACAGTGTCTTATTCTTCAGGGATTCCAGGGGAATGATTACAGGCATTCAAGTCCTCCTCCAGATAATGCATTAAAATAAATGCCTCATCTCAGAGTGACAAGTTCCTGGAAATCCAACTGGAATTTATATTACTGGCAAAGACACTGCAATGAGAAAGCAGATGCCCTCGGTCTCACACAGGCCAAAATTAGCTTGTGGCTCATTTCTTAAACATTAGGAGCCCTTGGGATTAACAGTTGGTTTAGCCATCTTGCTGAAGAGAAAGGTCATTGGGGAATTTGCACAAGTGAAAAAGGTAAAAGCATACGCCCTAATACACTGACATCTTTGATGTTAAATTCTGAATGCATGTAGTGGTTTGTTTTAGTTCTACGCCTAAAAGAATTGTGTCAATTCTGATTACACGACAGTGTTCTGCTGACACATAATTTTGAAACATCGGAGAGAAAACCCTTTCTTCATGGAGCATCAGTGCCACCAAGTGGCAACTCGTTCCACAGCTCACAAACAAGGACCGAGTGTAAGTTCTACTTTCTCAAAGGACGGTGGGGCTTCCTCTGCATTCTTTTCTCAGCTAGCTGGCCCAATTCTACCAGGCTGTCACTGTCTTGGGTCCCCATGTGACAGTTTTCACTTTATTTTCCACCATGAGTCAAACACCTTACCCTAACAGTGGAAAGAGAGCCTAGAATGTGAGTGCTATTACCTGCAAGTGAAAGGCAAGTTCCGAAGCACACTGAAATCAATAATGCTTCGTGACACATTTTCACTGTAAAATGATGAGGGGCATAAAAAGACCTGAGTAAATGGAAAGACACACTTTGAATCTAACATGCCACAACATTTTGAAGGTAAGAATCTCCCTGCTGGGAACCTCGTCCTCCACCTGTTTCTTTTCACCGCTTAATTCAGACCACAAAATCTTTCTCCAGCCTCTATCTCTCCATGTATTCCTGACCCTAGTTACTGACCACATATTTGCTGAGCATCTACTATGTGCCAGGCATTTGGAAAACACATACACAGTGGATACACTCATCCTTAAAACTTAACACATCCAGGGTCCGAAAAATTGGCGGAGTAGAGGTAACTCTCTGGACTTTTGCTCCCAGAGAAGGAGACACAGATCTTGGTCTCTTACCCGCGAGTGGATCTCCCCACTACAAGGACAGTGTTGAGAATCCGCAGAGGAGCAACGTGGAACTCTCATAAAAGGATAAACAAGGTGATCGGGAAATAAGATCGAATTCTCTGGAGAGTGCAAAGCAAACAATAGGGTGCGCGGGAGGGCGCTGGCCCGCCAGGCCAGGTGGTGAAGTGGCATCAGACCCACAAGAGAACTCCTTGCTTCCCCATTGACCTCCATACCCACCCAGTCAGAGACCTGTCTGAAACTGGTGCGAAATTGCAGCAGAAGAAGAGGGTGCCAGAGGGTGTGGCTGATGGTGAAAGGTGGCAGTGTGGTCCCCCCTGAGGCCCGTGCTAGGACGGCTCCAAGATGGGAGGAAACTGATCTGCCCGGACTGGGGAGGCGGTTAGAGGTCTCGCCTCTGGTAACCAGGGAGACTAAGCGGGGGCTCTAAGTTGGAACTGCACCGGGGGAATAAAACCGCACAGGGCGGGTCAGTAAAAGCATGGGCTCCGACTGAACAGGCGGGCGGGCAGGCGGTGTGGAGGAACCTGTGGGGTGTCCTATTGACCCAGGCCCCCAACCCGGCACCGGCTGCACCCTAATCCGTCGCCCCCAGTACTGGTGCTCTACGAGTGGGCTAGCGACTGCCATTGAGGGGGTCCACAGCCCAGCCGTCAGAAGCCAAGCCCCCCGCCCCCACCCAGACTAGAGTCTCTCCTGGCAAATCCCGCCCCTACACAATCTGCGATCGGCTTGTCAGGCCTGGCTCCATCAAGGATCTACTGAGAAGTCTAGCAGCTGAGGGGAGTTACAGCCACTGAGGTGCAGGGCATGCAGGGCAGACTGGGGAGATAAGGCCTCCCCTCAGCCCGCATCTCTCTTGCCCAAAGTGGTAGGCTCCACCCCTGGAGGCAGGGCGAGACAAGAAAACCCACTTTCTCCAAAAGCTACCCCTGTCAGGGGAACCTTCCAAGTGTGGTGGAAGAGCTCCTCCCAGTGCCTGATCAAGAAACTACAAAAAGTAGACGACTGACCTCTAGCAGTAGACCCAGATGGGGAGGACCCAACGCAATTCAAAAAAATCAAGCCGAAAATACTCCCCCTAGGAGACACACCAGCTCTCAAGAAATGGAGCCTGAACAAACCCAAAACACTAAAATGACAGAAGAAGAATTCCAAAATTGGATTGTTAAAAAGCTCAATGAAATGCAAGAAAATGGATAACCAACAGAAAGAAACTACAAAGAAGATACAAGAATTGGAAGAAAGATTCACTAAGGAGATCGACATCTTGAAGAAGAATCAATCAGACATCCTCGATATGAAGAATTTATTCAGGGAAATTCAAAACACAGTGGAAAGACTAAAAAATAGGGTGGATCAAACAGAAGAAAGAATCTCAGAGCTGGAAGACAACTGATTCAAATCAAATAAGTTAATCACAGAGCTAGAGCAGAAAAATAAGAGACACGAGCAAAGCTTACAAGAATGGTGGGATTATATGAAGAAAAATAACCTATGGGTCCACTGGATTCCGGAGAAGGAGGAAGAAAAAAAACCAAGGGTTAGATAAGCTTTTTGAAGAAATAATTGAGGAAAACTTCTCAGGTCTAACCAGTAACCTAGAATTAGAAATACAAGAGGCCAGGCCGGGCCAAGCCTGTAATCCTAGCTCTCTGGGAGGCCGAGGTGGGCGGATCGTTTGAGCTCAGGAGTTCGAGACCAGCCTGAGCAAGAGTGAGACCCCATCTCTACTATAAAATATAGAAAGATATTAATTGGCCAACTAATATATATAGAAAAAAAAATTAGCCGGGCATGGTGGCGCATGCCTGTAGTCCCAGCTACTTGGGAGGCTGAGGCAGCAGGATTGCTTGAGCCCAGGAGTTTGAGGTTGCTGTGAGCTAGGCTGACGCCACGGCACTCACTCTAGCCTGGGCAATAAAGTGAGACACTGTCTCAAAAAAAAAAAAAAAATAACTCCCAGCCTAGAATCTTGTACCCTGCAAAATTAAGCTTCATATATGAAGGAGAAATTAAGACATTCTCAGATAAGCAAAGTCTTAGAGAATTCACCAAAACAAGACCAGCCCTACAAGTACTCAAAACAGTGTTACGCACGGAACACCATAATAAAAACTCATGAATATAAAAACAACCAAAACCCAAAGATTAAAGGCCAGATATTACAATGGCTCAAGAGAGAAATCAAAGCAACGACATCCAACCCAACAGAATGAACAGTAATTTACCTTACCTATCAGTTCTCTCAATAAATGTGAATGGCTTAAACTCTCCACTCAAGAGACATAGGCTGGCTGAATGGATAAGAAAATACAGGCCAAGTATATGTTGTCTTCAGGAAACACATCTAACCTGCAAGGATGCATATAGACTAAAAGTAAAAGGGTGGAGATCAGTATTCCAAGCAAGTGGAAGCCAAAAGAAGGCTGGCGTGGCAGTTCTAATTTCAGACGATTTAGTTTTTAAACCAACAAAAGTAGTGAAAGACAAAGATGGTCATTATATAATGGTGAAGGGCACAGTTCAACTAGAAGAGATAACAATTTTAAATATATATGCACCCAACTTATGTGCA
>VSMD01066526.1:0-26946 GCA_008750895.1 Mirza zaza | reverse complement strand
TGCATCCCGACATCCCTGCATCCCGGCATCCCTGCATCCCGGCCTCCCTGCATCCCTACATCGAGGCCTCCCTGCATCCCAGCATCCCTGCATCCCGACATCCCTGCATCCCGGCCTCCCTGCATCCCGACATCCTTGCATCCCGGCCTCCCTGCATCCCGGCCTCCCTGCATCCCGGCCTCCCTGCATCCCGACATCCCTGCATCCCGGCCTCCCGGCATCCCTGCATCCTGGCCTCCCTGCCTCCTGGCCTCCCGGCCTCCCTGCATCCCGGCCTCCCTGCATCCCGGCCTCCCTGCATCCCGGCCTCCCAAACGCCAGGCAGCCCCCGGCACAGAGGAGCCCAGGTGTGGGGCTGCGGGACAGTGTACCCTCCTCAGCCTAAGCAAGGGTGGATGGACGAGGCCCGAGGCCCTTCCTCGTTTACCGCCCCGTGGCGGCTCCCAGGGCACCCGCGGTATCTACGGCAGGGGCCAGAAAGCGGGCTCGCGGCCAACAAAGCCGAGTCTCGCCCGGCTCTGCTTCCCTCCTTGGACCATTGGCGGCTGGTGCAAAGCAGGGTTCTCAGCAGCCCTTCCAGGTAGGTGCTGTGCCCGTCCCCAGTATGTGGAGGAGGACATCAGGGCACAGAGAAGTTAAGCGACCGGCTCAGGTCACACAGCGAGGCAGGTGCAGCTCCAGGAGGCTTGCGGGGAGGGCGGCATGCTGTGAGCCAGGCCTCTCTGCCACCCCAGGTGCGGCCTCGCAGGAGGGGGCCTGTCTCCAGCCTCACGCTCCCTGGGTGGCGGTGGTCATGACCGCACCGCAGACCTGCAGTCCTGAGGGAAGGAGGA
Organism: Mirza zaza; assembly: GCA_008750895.1. Taxonomy (NCBI): domain Eukaryota; kingdom Metazoa; phylum Chordata; class Mammalia; order Primates; family Cheirogaleidae; genus Mirza; species Mirza zaza. Next base: position 26,113 of record VSMD01066526.1, on the reverse strand, counting down.
GGCCACAGGGAAGGGAGGGTTTCTGTGGAGGGGGTTTGGATCGATGACGAGGCCAGAGGCAAAAAGGAAAAACCCAACCAGGACGGTTCTCCTCTCTCCAACCTCCGAGGAGGTGACCCCCAGGGCCAGTGGGCCTGGAGGAGAAAACACTGACTCGCTGCGCTGGCCTGAGCTAATGGGAGGAGGGGAGGCTCCTCCCTGTCCCCGTAGCAGCCTCCTCGTGGTGCCCTGGCCTTCCCCACGGCCTGAGCCCCTCCCAGCTTTGCCTGCTGGCGGCCTGCACCTCTGGCCTTCCCTGCACCCCACACCGCCCTGCCGCTGGCACCGCTCGGCGCGCCCCGGCCCTGCCCCTCCGCCGTGAAATCTGACCACTGAAAGAGGAGCCGTCGACACAGACAAAATCGTGGTCGGAAGACGTGGCTCGGCCTCTTCTCGAATCTGTTTGTCAAACCAAAATGTGCTTTGTGTTGAAGTCAAACTATTCTTAATGCATTTTCCATTCTCTGCAAAACCACAGCCATCAATTAAAAAAAAAAAAAAAACCCAAAACACGAAGCGCCCTTCTTTTGCCTGATCTACCATTTTCTTTGATCCATTAAAATCTGAGAGTGAGCCCCGGGTCCCCACCAAAGCACTGGGCACAGAGGGAATAATTGTCCGTGAAGTGGCCGTCCGAGTGTTTGCTTTGCGATGAAAGAAAACTTTTGAGAACTTGGAATAAAGAAGGAATATGTAAGTCTCTCCAGATCCCATCAATAATAATATTAATCAATTAATGATTTACTCACGTTTTATATGTCTATTTGCTTTGCTATTCATAAGCAGACATGGTTTCCTTAGCAACCTTGACATCAGCCCGAACTCCATCTCTCTGGGAACTAAAGGGCAGCTCTCAAGGAAAGGCACGCAGCTTCTCTTGCTTTCTCCAGTGTTTGCGAATGGGAAAATGATGAATTGATACGCTCTAAAGGAGCCATTTTTCTTTTCCTTCCCATTACCACTGAAATCTGACATTTGAAACACCTTCTGTGTCAACATCTAATTCCACCCCCTTCCTTCCCAACAATGCCTTCAGTCTTAACCAAATAACATTGCTTTCACCGAGGTGTGTCATTTATTTATATACGTGTATGTGCACACACGCACGTATGTAAATATGTATGCCATCAGCTCTTACTGACAAACAAAAATGTTGATTTATTTTCTGAGTTGACTTTAAAAACTGTGGTAATCTCCCCACTCATGGACAGGACCCCGCTGTAGACTCAATAAGAGCTCGCACAGAGTGTTGGCCGATGAGGATGGAAAGTTCTGGATTTGCCAACTAAAAAGCCCATGTATCCACAATAGCTCCAAGGGCAGCAAATCAGATTTCCTCAGCACAAATGCTTACGCAGGAATCTAGTCCGACAGACAAATCAGATGGCTAAGAATAGAATGGATGGAGACTAAGACTCACGTCCAACTCAGCAACATTTTCTTTGATCTGCCATGGCTGCGGAGAAGAATATTCTCTTAGGAGAATTTTGCTATTTTTGTTTTAGGAGACAAAGCTATATATATTTAAAAAAAAAAAAAAAAAAAACAGAAGTCCTGGGAAGGGAAATTGACTTGCTGAGGAGAAACTAGAACGTTTTCAGAACGTTTTCCAACAAGCAGAAAACGAGGGGGTGAGACGGGTTTTCCCTCATAGCAGCAAACACTCTTTCCTTCGTCCGGGGCCCCCTTTCTTGTGGCAGCTGCCTTACCGGGGGTGTGGGGAGCACTAGTCACAGTCAAGGTGAAACTCAGTGTGGAGGGCGGCTGGAGGAAGGAGGCATTTGCTTATTCCTTCAACCAAAGGAGAGTGTCCCCACAGGGTGAGACACAGCCCCTGGCCTCAGGAGGTCCCTGGTCCCGTGGGGTGGGGACACTTAGATGGTGGGGAGATGGGATGCTGTGATAGATCCCTTTTGCTGTGTCCCGTCTTTCTGAAACTAACTGGAAATCTGACGTTTTCGGTTGGGAACGTTCGGCTCTCTGGAGTGGAACCGAGTTGGTCCGGGGCCAAAACCATGAGAAAGCACCAAAATTTTCCACTGTTTTTAACCGAACTGGGCCTTGCTTGTCTAAACCTGACCCTTTTGTGAGCCCAGCTCGACCGGCGTGTTCGAAGGGGAACCCGAGACCACCCAGTCCCGTCTCCTGTACCTCAAGGTTTCCAGCAAAAATTTGACTGACTCTTTTTATAAACCTTTTCCCTGACAGGACAGCCTCTCCGCAGCTCGGAGCCTGGCAAATGATCGGGGACTGACAGCTGGCTGGAGACGGGAGGGCCTAGGGTGCAGCCGTCACCTCTCCTTACAGAACATCACCCGGCCCTCTCCCCACCTGACCCGCCAACCTCCACGCAAACCAGCACGGCGGGAGGGGCTCCTGGACCTGCAGCAGCCTCTCAACCCCGTGTGACTCTACACAGACCACCCCCCGTCTCTGTGTCTCTGTGTCTCTGTGTCTCTGTGTCGTGTCTGAAAGACTCCAGTCCGGGTTCGTTTGAATGCGTGCTAAGGGACTCAAAAAGAAGAGTGGAAAGCTTAAAATGCCCGAGTGAATGGAACATTCCCGGCTGCTGTCCACCTGACGGGGTCAAACTCACACGCAGAAGGGCCCTGAAACATTCTTTTTTTTTATTTTTTTTTTGAGACAGAGTCTCCCTTTGTTGCCCAGGCTAGAGTGACTGCCGTGGCGTCAGCCTAGCTCACGGCAACCTCAAACTCCTGGGCTCAAGCAATCCTCCTGCCTCAGCCTCCTGAGTAGCTGGGACTACAGGCATGCGCCACCATGCCCGGCTAATTTTTTCTATATGTATTAGTTGGCCAATTAATTTCTTTCTATTTATAGTAGAGACGGGGTCTCGCTCTTGCTCAGGCTGGTTTTGAACTCCTGACCTCGAGCGATCCTCCCGCCTCGGCCTCCCAGAGTGCTAGGATTATAGGCGTGAGCCACCACGCCCGGCCCTGAAATGTTCTATGATACGTGGCTCACAGTGGCGATGCGTGGAGACCCCTGGTCCTCCTCACCCGCCAAAGGCCACTCAGGGCTGGTCATCGTGGGCCCAACCACGAGTGCTCTGAGAGCGCAGCAGGGTCTGGCTGGAGACGCTGGCTCAGCTCCTGCACCCCGTGGGAGTCCCAAAGCCACCGAGGAAAAGTCACCTGGGGTGCTTTTCTTCCGGGAGCTTTTCTTTTGTTCTTAAAGGCCCAGTTATGCTAACTTCGAGTGGACTTTTAAGAAACGAAAGGCCCAATGTAAAGAAAGTGGGTGGTTTCAGAATATAGCATCCTGATGGAAACCCACCTGAGAAGATATGTATTTTGAGACAGGGTCTCACTCTGTCACCCGAGCTAGAGTGCAGTGGCATCATTGTAGCTCACTACAACCTCAAACCTCAAGCGATCCTCCTGCCTCAGCCTCCTGAGTAGCTGGGACTACAGACATGTGCCACCATGTCTGGCTGATTTTTCTATTTTTTGTAGAGATGGGTTCTCACCATTGCTCAGGCTCGTCTCGACCTCCTGACCTCAAGTGATCCTCCCAGGATGGCCTCCCAAAGTGCTAGGATTACAGGTGTGAGCCCCTGTGCCTGGCCAGAAGATATATTTTTTAACCCTTTGCACTCGGATGTCGAGTGTGACTCAACACAGTTAGCATCGGTAGCAGCTCACGCCATGAAAAATTATAGAGATTAAAATTACTCTTTGAATGTATCAATAATTTGAAATATAAAAAAATCCAAATAAATAAGTTTGTATGAAAAGAAACTCCAGTATTTATTATTCTGGGGTATTTAAAAAATTAAATCCCAGGCCAGGCGCCGTGGCTCACGCCTGTAATCCTAGCACTCTGGGAGGCCTAGGCGGGCGGATTGCTGGAGGTCAGGAGTTCAAAACTAGCCTGAGCAAGAGCGAGACCCTGTCTCTACTATAAAAAGAAATTAACTGGCCAACTAATATATAGAGAAAAACTTAGCCAGGCATGGTGGCACATGCCTGTAGTCCCAGCTACTCGGGAGGCTGAGGCAGAAGGATTGCTTGAGCCCAGGAGATTGAGGTTGCTGTGAGCTAGGCTGACAGCCACAGCACTCACTCTAGCCTGGACAACAAAGTGAGACTCTGTCTCAAAAACAAAATAATAAAATTAAAAATTAAAAAAATTAAAAATTAAATCCTGAGTAGAATAAAGGAATTGAGAAAAAAGCAAGCGAGTGCAAAGGGTTAAACTATTCCCAGGCCCTGGAGCACAGGAGTGGAGGGCCATGGTCCCCTGCCCCAATTTCTTCTGCTGCTGCTGCTGCTTGGCTCCATTATACAACCACTCTGTGCCTCAGTTTCCCCACTGGCAAAAGGAGGTGATGCAAAGAAACCCTAGCTCGGGGGTGGCGTCCACATGGAATGCGAGCTACCTGTAAAGCACCTAGAAGTGCCCCTGCCCGAGGCACGCACCCCGCAAGGGCGTGAGCGGTTGGTTGCTAGGGGACTAAGCCGTGTCCTGAAGAAGTGCTTCCTGCATGTGTTAAGAGAATAGGAACAAGGGCCCCCAAGGACACACACGGACCCCCTAGAGCAGGGGGGACTTACTCGATCCTCGCCCGGGGTTCATGGGGTAAAGATCATCCTGCCCTATACGCAGACGAGGAAACCAGAGTCCATCAAGCCCCAGGGGTTTGTCCTGGACCACACAGCCAGTTCGTGGCAGAAACAGGAACCTGACCCACGTCCCTGTCACTTCAAAGCATGCGTGACTATTTTTTCGCTTTCAGCTCGGTGAACGCTCTGGTATGTCAGGACAACGAAGATAAACGTAAACACTTTAAATGTGACCTCCACTTCAAATGCCCGGCCTCCCCGAAGATGCGTTCGGCCAAGGACAAATGACACCAGTAACACCTTGAGACGCAGCTGGTTTGGGGGCCGTCGGAGCTTGTCGCTCTCTGGGGCAGTGATCAGCTGCTCCTCCGACCCCGAGATATTTGTCAGCCCGGTCCCTCGTGTCTTGGTTTCCATGACTTGTATTTTCCAGGGTGGACCCTCAACTATACACTAAGGTCGCTTCTTCAGACAAAACAATAGGAGCACATTCTTGCTTATGTGGTTTGAAGTTAGGAAATAATCCCAGGCTACCTATCGATTAGGAAAATAAACGCTGGCACCCATTCCAGCCCCCTCGCCGCCCCTGCGGGAGGGAGGCATGCTGCGGACCAGAGCGCAGTGCGGTTCTGGGGGTAAGGAATCACTTCGGGGGGGGGGGGGGGAGGTACAGGAAAAGGAGACGAGTTGCCTCTTGACTCACAGGAAAGGACAGATTGGGCACTCTGCCAGCGGGGGGAGGGTTGAGCTGCTGCTGCAGGACTAGTGACAGTGGCCGGTTCCTGGAGGCAGGGCCAGGGAATCCTGCTCCTGCCTCCACGTGGAGTTCCCTTCTCCCCACACCTCTCTGGTTCTCTTCCTCTGCCTCCTTCTTTTGACAATATATTTATTCCTTTATTTCTTGTTCTGCAAATCACTGTAGGCAGGATCTCTCTCCTGCCTTCAGAATGTTCCTTTCTCAGAGTACCTGTTCTTGTTTTACGAATGCGGCATCTTCTCTAATCTCTCTAAGGATCCTGATTAAAGGTTTTTGGGATTGTGGGTTTTTTGTTTGTTTGTTTGTTTGAAGTTCTCACCCATTCCCTTAATTCTGTTACTTCAGGAACTCTTTTATCTGTTTGCCTTTTTTTTTTTTTTTTTTTAAGAGACAGGGTCTTGCTTTGTTGCCCAGGCTGGAGTGCAGTGACAGGATCATAGCTCACTGTAACCTCTACCTCCTGGGCTCAAGCCATCCTCCCACCTCAGCCTCCTAAGTAGCTGGGACTACAGGTGTAGCCAGCATGCTCACCTAATTTTAAAGATTTTTTTTGTGTGTGTAGAAATGGTGTCTCTCTATGCTGCCTAGCTGGTCTTGAACTCCTGGCCTCAAGTAATCTTCCTGCCTCAGCCTCCCAAAGTACTAGGATTATAGGCATGAGCCACTGGCACCCCGGCCCTGTTTATTTACTTTGATCTCAAATGTCAGAGGGTTTCCTCAAAGTCTGATGCTCCTGGGGTGTCTCTCAACTTTCTAACAAGTCATTAATGATGCAGGGCGGTCAGGGCTGTGTTGGTGGGTTTCAGTTTGGAGCAACCAGGTGGATAGCAGCTCCCTAAATGCCAGGATACGGAAGGTTCGTCTTTAAGAAGAACGTTGTGGTTTTGGTGTGGGGCAGCTGTCTCTCCACCTGGGGCTCTCCAGGAGCGAATGGCTGACTGGTCTGGACACTGACACGTATAGTGAGCTTGGGCAAGTCATAAACCCTTTCCAAGCCTCTGCTTTCTCATCTGTAAGGAGGAAACAACTCTAGCAGTTGCGATGGCCGGCCTGTTCCCTCTGGTCTGAGTGGCAGGGGCCTTGCATGGCCGAGCGCCATTCTCCTGGCCACCACCAAAGTGAAGGGGGACCTGCCAGGACCCATGAGAGCCCTGGGCACCCCAGGCCCGGTTCTTCCTTCCGGGTTTCACTCTTTGACCGCCGCCGCACACACCCCCACCAGACTCCTTCCTGCGGGTCCTCCAGGGCAGACCAAGTGTTTGCTCTTCTCCCCTAATTGCAATTTGTCTCATTTGCATGTGGCTTTCTCATTCTAATTCCCTGAACTCCGGAGGCAGGCTGCGTTGCCAGGGCAACGAGAGCTGAGCAAGGAGAGTCAAGCCCCCAGCCCCCTCCCTCGCTGTCAGGGAGATGGTGGCATTTTTGGCCGCCTCCCCAGAAGGCAAATACTGCAGTTTCCCCTGCTCGTTTTGTCTGTTCCCCGCCCCCGCCCCGAGGTCCTGGTGGCTGACTCGGGTTGAGCGTCCCTCCTCTGACACAGTGAAGCCCGTGCTCACCCACACTGCCCCCAGCTGGGCCACCTCTGGTGCTCTTGTGACGCTAAAAGAGAAGATGAGCATGCATCCCTTAATCCGCAGTAATGGTCACGACTGTCACCTGTCCTCATTGTCCAGCAGGTCGCTGGTCCCCTCAAGGGACTCAGTGGACCTGTGAACAGCATCTGTGACTCACTGAGCTTTGTGGATTCCACTACTCCTGCTGCCTCCCAGCACGCTTCCTCTCTTTGAAAGATTTCCAAATGGGAACCTCAGGTGTATCTGATCCAACTATGGCAGGGTCCTCAAACTTTTCAAACAGGGGGCCAGTTCACTGTCCCTCAGACGGTTGGAGGGCCGGACTATGGTTTTAAAAAAACTATGAACAAATTCCTGTGCACACTGCACGTATCTTATTTTGAAGTAAAAAAACCAAACGGGCAAAAACACCCGCATGGGGCCCGTGGGCCGTAGTTTGAGGACGCCTGAACTATGGCTTCACCCCAACCCTGGGCTCCCGACACTCTCTGCGGGAGGAACCGCGAAGGCAGGAGCTCACGGCCCACGCCCCGCGCTGGTTCCCGGCTGGAGAGGACCGGCCAGGACTACACCTGGTCGTGACTTATGAACAGCCCTCGCGCCATTTTGAGCCGCGACAAGCCCCACGCTTTCCCCTGCGGTTATCAAGTGGCCCAAGCGGATTCATTGTCCTCGCAGACCCTCAGAGGAAGCGTGGATGTGAGATGAGATCGACAGTGTGGACAGAGTGGATAACGCATGAGGGAGCGGCCGAGGTCAGTTGTGCGAACGCCAGCCAGCGGGCCCGGGCTGGCCGGGTGAGGTGCAGCCCGGCTGACGGCCTCCTCGCACACCCCCCCCCATCTGCCTGGTCCCCGACTTCCAGGCAGGGAGGGGGCAGGGTGGGAAGGAAGGTCCTTACAGTCACAATTCAAGTGACATATTGAGGACCTACTCAAATGATGACTGCTACCTTGAAGGGTCACACTTCAAAAAGCTGAACTCAACCGTTTAGGAGGGAATTTAAACAAGAAAGGAAGGAAGGGAGGGGGGACGGGAGGAAGGGAGGAAGGGAGGGAGGGAGGGAGGGGGGATGAAAGGAAGGGAAGGAGGGAGGGAGGGAGGGAGGGGGGAGGGAAGAAAAGGAAACTCTGTGTCTTCATTCCAGCTCAGCTTTGTACCAACTTTGGGACCTTGGTGAAGGGCCTGCACCACCCCCCACCCCCGAGACGTCATTTTCTCGCCTCTCAGGACCTAGGAGGTCCTCACGGAAATGCTGCTTCAGCCCCACCATGGTTAACATGGAGACAGCGTGCAGTGACTGTAGGGACAGTTTCGGCCACACGCAGAGACGGCGGCCCCCGTTTACTGCGCCCTGCATGGGTCGGGCCGGGCCCCGCCGTGTGCCATCTCTCATTCACATAACAGCCACGTGCAAGGCGCCATTGCTGCTTTATCCACCAGGAAGCAGACTCCGAGAGTTGACGTGACCTGGCTGGCCCATGTGGCTGTCAAGCGAGTGGCTGCCTGGGCTCAGGCTCGACTCGTCCCAGAGCCGCGTTTCCCGCTCCGGGGAGTCACCTGCCTGCAGCCATTTGCAAACGCAGACGTGCAGTCTCTCTGAACACCCGTTGTGAATTGGGTTCCATGAGCCTCCAACGGCTGCGCTAGCATCACAAAAAAGGAAAAGAAGGACTCTTTGAAGGATACACAGAAGGCCACCCTTGTGTGTGGAGTGTGGCACCGGATCCACAGCGCCGCTGCTCACCGGGCTATTTATTTTTGCTAAATGCATTGCTCCTGCCATAAAGCCTGATGACTGAACTCGGAGCAGCCACAACATGATGGCCACAAATGTGTTTTGCTGAAGTGAGTTGGTTTACCCTCTAATCTGCCTTGAGCGGTTCCAGGGCACGGGAAGGTCAGTCACCCGCCGCGGCGTTCCCGTCATTTGGGTCAGGAGTGCCTGGGTTTCTGGAAATGTTCTACTGAAAGGAGCATGCCTTTCTGCTGCATTCCCATTGATTTGCTAGAGCCCACCTTCTTGGAGGTTGGGGGGTTGTTTGTTTTGTTTCGCACAGTCCCAGGGAAGGAATTCCAGGGCGAGACCCACGGGTGCAGGCAGAGCCCGGTGCCACTCCCCGGCGCTGAAATGCGCACGGCCACGCCGCAGACAAGACGGTCGTGCCGGGGCGGCCCGGCGAGGACAACACCCTGCGCGCAGCCTGACCCTGCGGGGGCCCGGGCCGCAGAGAAGGGAACGGGACCTCTCAGAGTCATATTTCACTGTCTTAAGGAATTGTTTTCGGTGCCATTAGAGAGAGTTGGCTCTTTTGGTTTTGTTTTTCCCCTATGTATACTTCCTCCCTGAGTCGAGAGGCCTGCGCTGTGCCCAGACCTCTTCTTTCCAGAGGCGAGAACACGGCACACCTGGCCCAGCGTCTCCACCTGTCAGACAGACACAGACTCCGCCGTGCGGACGAGCTGGCGAGTGTGGACGTCCGCAGTGCCCGTCTCAGAGTGGCTCCCGTCACCGTCAGCGCTGGGAACCGCTGGGTGCCGGGAAAGGCCTGTTGTGCGGAGCAGCCGCTGGGCCCAGCATCGCGTCGGGTGTTCGTGGGGTGAGAGGAAGACAACAGAAGCCCTGCGCTGGAGGAGCGGAACGCAGGTGTGCAGGCACGGCTTGCCGCGGACACAGCAGGACAGAGGGTGGCAAAAGGAATCTCATACGAGCAGGGTTGTCTCCTCAGCTTCTCAAAAATGAAATGAGACCCAGTCCGTACCTGGCACATAAATTCCCCAACTCTGGGACCCTCCAGACCTTTTCGCCTGCTGCCCACGCTTCCTCTCCCCCCTCCCCACCCCGTCTGACTTGAGAGAGCGGCGGGCGTGTCGCAGGAGGGGCGCTGCTCACATTGCATGTTCCGTCCCGGAGCCTTTGCCAGACGTGACTCAGGTAGACACGTTACCACGCTGCTATGACCCAGCCAGTACGGTCATGCCAGGCATCCAGCTCCGCTCACCTGTGCAGCTCCCAGAAAGTTCCCCGGCTTGTCCCCACTAGACTCAGGCCGGAAGAGAGGGAGAGCAGCAGCCGGCTCGGCCCCTCCTGGGAGGAGAAAGGGAAACATGTGCAGAAAAGACAGGAGGCGGGGGCGGGGAGGATCAGCGCGGACACGCCGCGTTAACACGGACGGGGCCAGGTGCCCGGCTGGGGCTGAGAAGATGGCCGGGAACACGTCCATGTGCCCGTGCCTTCAAAGAGCTTGCGGTCTAAGGGCGGCAACATACGTGAATAACAAGGCTCATGTTATCACAAAGTATAGTAAGTTCTAGAAAGAAAAACATGAGCAGGAATCATAAAAGGTTATAAAGGGGCCCTGATTTAAATTGGAGGGGTCAAAATGGGCAACTATAAAAGGAACATGTCCACGAAGACCTGCAGGCATGGGAGTTGGCTGGGGAAGCGAGGACAAGCATATTAATGGAGGGAACAGCATCTAGAAGGACTCCAACGTGGGAGAGAGTTTGGAATGTTTTAGAAGCTAAAAAAGAGCTGACATAGCTGAAGTATGATGGGCAAGGGGGAGGGTGGCTTGATGCTATTATTTCATATACAATAAATAGACACGTTCTACTCCGTTTAATAAACCCGCCGTGTGGGGAGTGCTATTTTGGGAACTAAATAGCTTATTTAGTTGAATCCAGGTGTGGTGGCACCTGTGCGTAGTCCCAGAGACTCAGGAGGCTGACGTGGGAGGATCACTTGAGCCCGGAGTTCAAGACCAGCCTGGGCAATATAGCAAGACCCCGTCTCTCCAAAAACAACAACAAAAACACTAAAATACACTGTTTAGTTGAGACCAGCTTGGATTTGAGTCCTGACTTGGCTCACACTTGCCTCAGAGGAGTTGAGTGAGAAAGGCCCCTGTTCCAAATATCCACCCCTCCCCTCGACTTGGGACCCCCGTGTCCAGAATGAAAGGGGGTGTTTGGTGCTACATCCGCCTCTCCCTTGCTTTTCTTCTTAGCTTGCCCAGAGTCTGGGGGAGGAGGGAGGGTGTAATGTACTCGGACCCTTTTGGAGACCCCACCCCAAAAACACCCAGAGGGTGCGTGGCCTGTCCCCGGCTGCTCCTCACTTAGGGGAGAAACCTCGCCGAGAAGCTGGGAAGAAAGGTTGTTTTAAAGGACAGGCACAGGTGTTTTTGGAACTGCGGAATGTGCTTGTTTGGGCAGCACGTACGCTGCAGCTGGAATGACACGTGGGAGACGGCGCGGCCCCCAAGGGTGACACGCAAATCGGTGAGGCACTTCTCGTTTTCTTTTGGAATCCAGGAGACAGTGGAATAACATCTCTAAATTGCTGAAAGAAAAAAGCCAGACAAACCCTGCCAACCTTATATTCTTCAGAAACGAAGACTGAACAAATGTGTCTGCAAATAAAAGCGGAGGGGACTCGCCACGGGTGGACCCACACTCCCAGCGACCCCGGAGCCAGCTCTCCCGGCTGGAGGTGAGGGGCCCCCGAGGACGAGAGAGGCGGCGGCAAGCAGCGAAGAACCCAGAAAAGCGAAGGTATCAGGTAAACACGCAAACATACCGACTATTTAAAGCAATAACAAGGGAGTCGATGCTGAAATGCACGATATCGACGGCGCCAGGGCCGGGAAGGGTAATGGAGCCGTGGAGCGTTCGCCAGACAGGCCATCTGCCTGCCCCAGAGCAAGCCCCGGCAGATTTCAAAGGGCTAAAGTCGCACGAGAGCGTGTTCTCTGACCACAGCGCAATTAAACAAGAAATTAATGACAGAAGGATCATTGGAAAATCCCCAAGTGTTTGGAAATTAAGCAACACACTTTGGAATAACCCGTGGGTCAGAGAAGAAATCACAATGGAAGTTAGAAAAAAATCTCTGAACCAAATGACAATGTATTGTCATTTAATAATAAATGTATTGAAACTCGTGGGACGCAGCTAAAGATGTGCTTAAGTGGAAATGTTTAGCTTTAAATGCATGTGTTAGATAATAAGAAGACTGAAAAGCGATGATCTAAGCTCCTGTCTCATGAAACTAGAAGGAAAAAAAAATCCCAGTAAATTAAACCTAAAGAAAGTGGCAAGAAGGAACTCAAGACAGGAGTAGAAATCAATGAACTAGAGGATGGATGAGCAACAGAGAAAATGAACAAAGCCAAATAGGTATTTGAAAAGATTAATAAAATTGACAATTCCACTGATACTGACCAAGGGGGGGGGTGGACAAAAAAACCCCATATTTTTCCATCCCAATATCAAAAATAAAAAGGGCTCATCATTACAGATCCTAATGACATTTTAAATATAACTAAAGGGCTAGGAGAAGTGGCTCGCACCTGTAATCCTAGCACTCTGGGAGGTAGAGGCTGTAGGACTGCTGAAGCTCAGGAGTTAGAGACCAGTGGAAACAACAGTGAGACCTCACCTCTACAAAAAATTAAAAAATTAGCTGGATGAGGTGGCACATGCCTGTAGTCCCAGCTACTTTGGAGGCTGAGGCAGGAGGATTGCTTGAGCCCAGGAGTTTGAGGTTGCTGTGAGCCAGGCTGATGCCACGGCACTCACTCTAGCCTGGGCAACAAAGCGAGACTCTGTCTCAAAAAAAAAAAAATTATATATAACTTATGCCTCACTTCACAAAAGGATATCAGATGACTTCCCTTTCAACTACTTCGGTACAGCGCTCATCGGCTGTGAAACCTCGCCCACATGCGGCACTCACAGTCCGCACGGCAGTCCATGCTGTGCATTGACAACGAATCCGTTTTGCTCTTGTGTGATGAGAAAAGCTTGAAAGCACTGAGAGCTTGTTTTACTTTACAGGCAGCTTTACTTGTCATGTCAATCAGAATAGGTAACATATATGTTTTCATTACGTTATTTTTAAATGTTCACAATTTTATTTATTTTTAGTTTTAGTTTTTGAGACAGAGTCTCACTTTGTTGCCCAGGCTAGAGTGAGTGCCGTGGCGTCAGCCTAGCTCACAGGAACCTCAAACTCCTGGGCTCAAGCAATCCTCCTGCCTCAGCCTCCCAAGTAGCTGGGACTACAGGCATGCACCACCATGCCCGGCTAATTTTTTCTATATATATTAGTTGGCCAATTAATTTCTTTCTATTTATAGTAGAGACGGGGTCTCGCTCTTGCTCAGGCTGGTTTCGAACTCCTGACCTCGAGCGATCCACCCGCATCGGCCTCCCAGAGTGCTAGGATTACAGGCATGAGCCACCACACCTGGCCTCACGATTTTATTTTGATAAATGAAAAATTAGAAAAGTCATATCACAGCTGTCGGCTAAAGTTGACGCTCAGTTCATCTGTGGCCGTCGACTATAGTTGACGCTCGTACCAAAGTGGTTAAAAATATGCCTTAGAATAGTATAACATAGAGTAAGAAAATGGAGATCGGAAACAAAGTGGGAGGTAAAGTTAAATTTAAATGTCAGAGTATTCTTCAATTGGATATTAAATTTAGATTTTGAGCTTCCCAGAAGCCAAAGTAAAAAGGGATACTTTGATTCTTAGGATTCTGAAAACATATGATGCTTTCTTAAAGTTAGTCAAGGTCAGCCACTGTGGCTCACACCTGTAATCCTAGCACTTTGAGAGGCTGAGGTAAGAGGATGGCTTGAGGTTAGGAGTTCAATACCAGCCTGAGGAACATAGCAAGACCCTGTCTCTATAAAAAAAAAAAAAAAATAGAAAAATTAGCCAGGTGTGGTGGTGCATGCCTGTAGTCCCATCTACTCAGGAGGCTGAGCCAGATGTGGTGGTGCATGCCTGTAGTCCCATCTACTTGGGAGGCTGAGGATTGTTTGAGCCCAGGAGTTTAAGGTTGCTGTGAGCTGTAACGACACCACAGCACTCTAGCTGGGCAATAGCACAAGACCCTGCCTCCAATATATGTATATATATATTTACAGTTAATCAAGTTAAATTATGACCAGCTTTAGTGGATCCTGCTTCTACAATTTATTTCTCTTGTGATACTGAAATGAGTTTTGTCTTAAACAGCTTGGTACATAGAGAGAAAACCAAGAAAATAAAAGTGATGAAAACAAAACTTAGTTCAGTACGTTTGCAATAGACAAAGAAACTGGCTCCTACTGGGCGTGCAGAACCCACGCCCTAAGGCAGCCACCGAGTCTCACTGGCGCTGTATCTCTGGGTCTGGCCCCTGACCTGGGTTATACGAGACATGCAAAAAAAAAGAGAGAGAGAGAGAAGGGATACTTACTGAGAACCAAAAAAACAAGTCCCCAGGGAAGGAAGAGAAGAACAAATATTTTTTGAGCTCCCCTTCCAGGCCAGGCACTGTGCTTGTGTTTTGTAGTCAGCGTCTTGCAAAAGCCCTGCGAGGTAGTAATTATTAGGTCCATTTCTCAGATGGGAAAACTGATACCGATCAGGAAAACTCTTTGGGAGGCTCTTGAAAGAGCCGGAGAAAAGTGCTAGACACTAGGTTTGGTCCTACCAAGGGGTAGCGGGGAAAAGGGCTCTTTCCCAGTGGTTTCATGCCAGACTTGCCCGGCTAGGATACCGGGGGCAGCCTCGCTGGCTGAGGCGTTTAGTGTGCTCGTGCCAAGGCGGGCCCGTCCTAGGCCTCTGTCCGTGCCTGTTGGCTGGGTGATCACTGGGCTGTTGTTTTTATTTCAGGCATATTTGTGTACGGGGATTTGCACACAATAAATGCTCGATAGATATTCGCTGAATTGAACTGAACGTTGTCTGCAAAGTTGAAGGGTGGGTTCCACGATGCCAAGGTTTATCCAGAGCTCAGACCGAAGGCAGCCTCTGCCTTGTGTCCTGCGGGTGGGGGTGGGGTTTGGTCCCAGGGCCAGAAAAGCCTGGCTATGTGATACTCTGCGTGGGCCCCTTCACGTCTGAGGCTCACGTCTGTCCTCCGCAGAATGGTCCTGATGATGTTGACCTCGCAGTGCTGTTTGGGTGGTGAAGGCCACCTTGCCGGCGCTTCTTTAAAAAAGCTCATCCTTGTCCAGTTGGAAATGTCTTTTCCTTTTTAATCTCGGTGAGAGACAGACTCTGCTGCACACCAGACAGCTCCCATCTCTGAGCTCTCACACCCCCCCCACCCACGGTGCCCCCCAAACACTCGAGGTGCCCACTCCCCGGGGCGTTAGCCCTCCGAGCCGGGCCTTACCTCCAGCCGAAGCTCTCCGTGCCCTGATGAGCTGGCGTGGGTCTCACTGTCGTGTAAGAAACAGAAAAGTTGACAGGAAAGCCACAGACCGACCTAATAAGATTTCTGGGGTTTTTTTTGTTTTGTTTTTTGGGTTTTTTTTTTTTGAGACAGAGTCTCGCTTTGTTGCCCAGGCTAGAGTGAGTGCCGTGGCGTCAGCCTAGCTCACAGCAACCTCAGACTCCTGGGCTCAAGCGATCCTCCTGCCTCAGCCTCCCGAGTAGCTGGGACTACAGGCATGCGCCACCATGCCCGGCTAATTTTTTGTATATATATTTTTAGTTGGTCAATTAATTTCTTTCTACTTTTGGTAGAGACGGGATCTCGCTCAAGCTGGTTTCAAACTCCTGACCTCGAGCAATCCGCCTGCCTCAGCCTCCCAGAGTGCTAGGATTACAGGCGTGAGCCACCACGCCCGGCCAGTAACTCACTCTTAAAGGACCCACAGCAAGATGGCCAGGGCATGGGACTGGGCGCCGAGAGGGAGGGTGTCATGGGACAACGAGATGTCAGGTTCAAAGCTGTTCAAAGGTTCAAATGCTCAGGAGAAGCGATTTCAACCCGGGACCTCTCTAATCCAGGGAGACAATGTAGAGATAGTTGGCTCACGCCTGTAAGCCCCTTCCTTTGTGCAAAACCAAACTCTTCACACTGGGGCAGGTGGGCTTTCCTCCCTGGAGCAAGAATTAAGCACCTGCTGCATGCACAGAGAAGGGAGGGCGTCCAAGAGACGTCACAGTCGACTCTGGTAACCGGTTGGATTTCCCATTTAGGATGTTGGAAATTTGTCGCTACCCCACAGAGGACGTTGGCGGTGGCATTAGATGGCCATTTCTGCTCGGTGACATTCCAATAGCTTCTGGGTCCCCTCTCCGGGAGACCCTTCTTCCTCAGCCCACTTCCTGGACCTTGTGCCCACTACCACTCCCCCGTTCTCAGATCCAGGAGGGGCACCCTGTCTTCCCCTCATCTCCTGACCCCTCTCCACCCCCACCCCACTCCTGCCTATCCCTCTTCTCCCATGCTCCCAGAGCCAGGGCCGGGGCAGACTCTATGTCCACGCAGGCTGTGCGGGGCGGCAGAGGGAGGCGCCACGCTTCCCTGCTGCTGAGGCGGCTGCGCCACACGCTGAGGTCCTCCAAGGCGTGCAGGCAGGTGCCAGACCTTGCGCCCACTGCCACTGGCACCCACTGCTGGAGAGCCATCTATAAGCAGCGACCGTGCGCTCTGTCCTCGAATTTTCTGCAGAGGGAGAGAGAAAGTAGGAGGGAGGAAGATGGAGGCCAGCGGTTCAGGGCACGATGTAGTTGTCCCACCACGCAGACAGCAGCCCTGGGCCGGCCTCCCCCTCCACCCCCCCAGGGACCGAGCGAGCACGGCAGAGTGGGAGGCCCCGGGGAATCCGCGCCTGGCAGGGGAGGCGGCAGAGGCTGAGGACGGTTCTCAGGGGAGGTGTCATTTGAAGAATCAAGCCTGACTTTTGGGGACCACTCCCCTGGCCCCAGCACTTTGTCCAGCTGCGCCAGGGCCATGATGGTCCTCTGAGCAACGCCTGGCTCCCCAAAGGCCAAGAGCCCCCAGGGTGGGGCTGCAGGGGTTCCCGGAGCTGTGACCAAGCCAGGGGATCCGGCACCGGCACGCCCTGAGCCAACGTGCGGCTTTATGAACCAGGGGTGACGGGGAAGGAACCGGACGCGGACTTTCCGGAAGCATCTCAGAGAAACCAACGGAGGAATGGCCGAAGCTGCAAGGGGAAGCTGTGACTCCTTCCAGCCTCAAGGCGGGGAGCTGTCATCGCTTCAGCCACCTCGGCAGGGCCCCGGCTCTGGGGAACAGTCTCTGACTTGACCCAACCGAGCAAACAGGCGGCGACAAGGGCCACCTGGCTCCCAGCCGAGAGCCGCTCCTGTCACCTCGGACGGGCGACCTCGTGGGCTCTGGCACCAGGTGACCTGGCAGCCCCCCAGAGCAGTGGGAGGGGGCTCCCCTCGCCGCCTAACCACCTGCTCTGGCTGAGTTACCCGTGCACGATTAATTAATTACACAATTATCCAGGTCGGGTTGAGGAGAGCAACGATCAAATTGTCAAGAAGGGCCACGGGATAAGAGCGTCCCCCTATGCAGAGAGGACAGCATTCCTTCCTCGTTTCTAAGCGCCGTGTGGCTGGCCGCGGGCACAGCGACACCTAGCACTTCCGGGTTGGCCCGGCGCAGCCGCGCGGTCATCACTTGCAAAACCTAGGCTGCAGTTACGGAGGCCGGTGGTGGTGACGCAGCTGGGTGGCGTGGAGCGTGAGGGCTGCCGCCCTGGGGCCCTGGTGGTCCCGGCTTCAGCCCCGACGTCAGGGCCGGGCGGGGCGGGCGGAGGAGGCTGATGGGGCTCCCGGGCTTTGCCACATCCGACCCGCTGGGCGCAGACAAAGAGGACGGCCGGTCAAGGGCTCAACAATCCTGGGAAGGGGAGCCGATGCTTCGGGCCTGGGGAGGGGAAGATTCGGGCTTGGGTCTTGCACGGTGGGGGCTTGGGCCTTTTCGATGGACTCTTTTCTGAAAAGGCTGGAAGTTACGCTATGGGCAAGAAGAGGAGGACGAGGAGGGTGGATTTAGGTTAGGTCTCTTAGAACTTCCAACAACCAGGCTGTGAGACTCTGGAACACGTAAGTTCTGAGCGATCCGGAAGCCTCTCTAGAAACTGTTCCCAGCTGCCCACGGTGGCTGTCGCAGGGACGTTACGGGCTGCCGAATGGCTGGACGGTCCAGTAGGGGTCTGTGGGCGTGACGTCCATCCCCGCCTGTTTGCTGTGTTTTTATGTTTTGCACCCAATAAACACTTCCTGAGAGCTATTCTGTGCCAGACGTTTTGCTGGGGGGACTCCCAGGGATGACAACGGCGCGTCCCTGCCCTCAGTGGCCCCATCTGGCAGGGGACAGACTCGTGAGTGGGCACCTACAATTCGGTTCTGCAAGCAAGCATGGCAGAATGATTCTGAAAACATGACAGAGAAGAGAAGAACTAATCGCACCTGGAAAGTTAAAGGTGGGTGGCTCGGGGCAGCTGGCATTTCTTTTTTTGTTGTTTCAATCTAAAAATTTATTAATTTTTTACTCTTTTATTGTTTACTTTCATTAATTCAGATGTGAAAGCAATACCATTTCTGTTTTTAGAGTTTTCTTAATTGTGGCAAGATATACATAATAATATTTGTAATATTTGTAATATTTTTCATTCTAATAATATTTGTAATATTTGTCATTCTAATCATTTGTGAGCATGTAATTCAGTGGTGTTAAATACAGTCATGATATTGTGTAACCATCACCACTGTCTATACCCCAAACTTTTTCATCACCCCCAGTAAAAACTCTGTCCCCATTAGACACTAGCTCCTCATAATTCCCCTTCTCCCAGCCCCTGGCAACCTCCATTCATTCTGTCCCTATGAATTTTTCTATTCTAGGTACCTCTTATAACTGGAATCATATTATATTTGTCCTTCTGTGTCTGGTGTATTTCATTAAGCATAATGTTTCTAGGGTCCATCCAAGTTGTAGCTTATATCAAAATTCCCTTTCTTTTAAGGCTGAATAATATTCCCTTGTATGGATACACCACACTTTGCTTATCCATTCATCTGTCGATGGACATTTGAGTTGTGTCCACCTTTGGCTATTGTGAATAAAGCTGCTGCAAACACGTGTGTACAAATATCCATTCGAGGCCGGGCGCGGTGGCTCACGCCCGTAATCCCAACACTCTGGGAGGCCGAGGCAGGTGGATCATTTGAGCTCAGGAGTTTGAGACCAGCCTGAGCAAGAGCGAGACCCCGTCTCTACTAAAAAATAGAAAGAAATTAGCTGGACAACTAAAAATATATAGAAAAAATTAGCCAGGCACGGTGGCGCCTGCCTGTAGTCCCAGTTACTCGGGAGGCTGAGGCAGAAGGATCGCTTGAGCCCAGGAGTTTGAGGTTGCTGTGAGCTAGGCTGACGCCACGGCACTCACTCTAGCCTGGGCAACAGAGCCAGACTCTGTCTCAAAAAAAAAAAAACAAACCATAATTATATAAAAATTTTTAAAAAGTTGGCTGGGCAGGGTGGCTCACGCCTGTAATGCTAGCACTCTGGGAGGCCGAGGTAGGCGGATTGCTCCAGGTCAGGAGTTTGAAACCAGCCTGAGCAAGAGCGAGACCCTCGTCTCTACTATAAATAGAAAGAAATTAATTGGCCAACTAATACATATATTTATAGAAAAAATCAGGCGTGCATGGTGGCGCATGCCTGTAGTCCCAGCTACTCGGGAGGCTGAGGCAGGAGGATTGCTTGAGCCCAGGAGTTTGAGGTTGCTGTGAGCTAGGCTGACGCCACAGCACTCACTCTAGCCTGGGCAACAAAGCGAGACTCTGTCTCAAAAAAAAAAAAAAAAAAAAAAATTAAAAAGTAAAAAATCCCCAAATATCCATTGGAGTCCCTGCTTTCAGTCTGGGGTCTGTGCCCAGAGCGGTTGGGCCCGGAGGGGTTCCCCAGACAGAGACGGGCAAAGGGTCTTCCAGGCAGTGGGATCCGTGGGCACAAAGGCTCAGAGGCATCCTCACCTGCGGAAGCAGAGCAGCTGCGTGTGTCCCCACCCTGCGTAAAGCGTGGGGGTGCGGGGGTGGGGGATAAGGTCGGGGCCCAAATAGGAACAGTCTTACAGTCTAAAAGGAAAAGCGGTCTCTCTGCTCACAACGCTTCTGATACCAGATGTGTGTGTGTTACCCAGCGCGGGCAATGCCTCAGTGCCTCAGTTCTCTGCAGATGGCAGCTCAGCGTGCCCCAGTTCAATTCGGTTCTGGCACTAACCGCCCGGAGTTGGCGTGGACCCCACAGGGGGAGGGCTCCGTCCCGCCAGACTGTCCCACTGCCGATGCTGTCGCAAGTGCTGGGTGCCCGGGTCCCCCACGCTGCTGTCTGACTCGGCCCCACATCGGGGGCTCCCTCCACTCTTCCTCGGGTCTGATGATTTGCTAAAATGGCTCGCAGAGCTCGGGGGAGCACCTGCATCTACCAGTCTGCTGTGACACAGATGAACAGCCGGCGAACAGGCGCACAGGGCGAGGTCTGGGAGGGCAGGAGCGTCTGTCCCCGTGGAGTTGGGGTGCTCCAGCCTCGAGGCAGGTGGGTGTGCTCACTAGCCCAGAATCTCTCCAGCCCCTGTGGTTTAGGGATTTTTCTGGGGGCTTCATCATGTAGGCATGATTGCTTATTAACTCATCTCCAATGCTCCCTGGAGCTCGGGGTGGTGGGGGCAGAGCTGAAAGCTTCCTGGTGACCAGCCCCCATGCAGGAGCCACAAGCGTTACCTCATTAGAACAAAAGACACACCTGTCACCCAGGAGGTTCCAAAGGATTCGGGAGCTCTGTGTCAGGAACTGGGGAAGAGACCAAATATGGTACACATTTCTCCTTATGTCACATAGCCACACCCCGAGGTTGGTGCAGGAGTTCCTGAAGGATCCACGGCCAGGAAGAACTCCATCCCCTCTGGGTTTCAGACAGATAATCTGGCAGCCTGGGGGAGGACCAGACAGAGAGGCGAGGATAGAGGAGAACTGATTCACCTGTGGGAGGAGGTGCAATGAGTGAATGAATGAACGAACAAGAGGAGGTAGGAGGAATGGGCCCAGATGGTGTCAGTTAGTGTCAGGGACCAGGGACTGCTGGGACTGGTTAGTATCAGGTCTTGCAAACAAGGCTCCAGGGGTGGGACCGAGGCTCTTTCCTCTAAAGGAGCAAATTACCAGGAAGAGGCAGGCCCCGGAGGAGAGGGCTGGTGGAGGGACAGGATTTAGGATGCTCACCGACCGCATCTAACTAGGAAGATGTGTTTATCTCATGTGGCACCTGATACACCATCGGAAGACAGCTCAGGGAATCCTAGCTTTGGCCCCTAAATGCCTACAGAAAACCAACAGAAAACAAGCCAGAGTTCCATTTTTCTGCAGAAAGACTGAGTCCAGGAGGTTTTGATGACTCAAAGTAATCGCTTCCTTCTGACTCCTACCCTTGACCCTCTTCCCGTGCGTAATGTAATGCATAATTATACCAGCATGGCCCAGTTAACTGACACCGATTCGTGCGGGACCTGCCGCAGACAGTAATAAACCAGCTGCGTTAAAAACGGATCACTTATGGGCACGTGCCAAAGCCTTCTAATGCCCCATAATGTCTAATCATTAAGTCATGATGCCTTACACTTGCCATGAGGCCCAGGAACCACAGCTGAATTCTCCAAGCGGTCACGCTACCCTCTGTGCTGCTCGTGGCCACTGAGGATGATTAATGTCATCGAAGCAGTCACACTGAGGGGATCATTCCTTTGTGCCCTGCACCTCCCTCCTGGCGGCAAGTCCCAGGCAGACAGTGGCCTGGGGTGGGCCGCTGTCTCAAAGAGGGGGACCAGGAGACGTCGAAGTCCTGTCCATCCGCACTCAGGTACGCCTAACTTTTGAAAAACACAGCAGAAGAACAGTATGGATTCACTACCTACAGTAAGAAATATATCGATGAAGAGACATATTAATAAGAATTTTTAAAGTATGTACATACACATATATGTACACACACACGCAATGTTAATTTCCTAGGGCTGCTGTTACCATAAACTCGGTGGCTTAAAACAGCAGAAGTTACCCTGTCTGTGCCGGAGGCCAGGAGTCTACAATCAAGGTGTCAGCAGATGGGTTCCTGCTGGAGGTCCTTCCCATCACTCTCTTCCAGCTCCTGGGGGCTGTGGCCGTCCTTGGTCCCTTAGCTTCAGATGCAATCTCTGCCTCCGTCGTCACATGGCCTTCCCTGCCGGGTCCGCGTGCGTCAAATCTCTCTCTTTTCTCTTAGGGGGACACCAGTCTTCGGATTTGGGGCCCACCCTGCACGCAGGATGACCTCCTCCCCAGATCCTTAACTCAATCACATCTGCAAAGACTCTATTTTCCGATAAGGTCACATTCGCAGGTACTGGGGTTAGGACTTGGACACACTCCTCAGTCCCCTGCACAGAGATAAATATTGCCTTCTACTATGAACATTATTTCACTCACCAAGCACAGCAGGAAGCTTGTGGGGTACAGGAGGCAGCACGGTGGGGTGCGGTTGTCTTTCCACCCCAGAAGCCAGGCCGGCCACCCCTCCTCAGTCTCCTGCCCTTTGACTTCAACCAGACTAGGGGGCTAGTGTATTGGGGTGGGGGTGGGGGTCTCGCTGTCACCATTCCCTCCTCCCTTCTGCTCAGCGCCTACTTCCTGGCTCTGACCATCTGGCCTGTGGGTGGCCCAAGCCCTGCCTGGAACCTGGTGTCCACATCCGTAATCCCTGGCCAGGCCGTCCTGGCACAGTCTGAGGTCTACGCTTGAAACTGTGCTGTAACAGGGAGGTCTGTGCTCGGGCGGTGGGAGTCAGGGAGGGGACACATGTGGCCTAAGGCTTGAGATGGGAAGTAGAAACATTCCATTTTTTGTAAGTCATGAACACAGGGTGGACACTCATTTTGTAAAACAGTCCCAAGGTGAATCCTTTAGTAAACGGAAAATTCCTTTTGTGAAGGAAATAACAACCTTGGATTTGGTCCCCCCACCCTGGGAGCAGGGGTGTGTCTTATCTCTGTATCTCCCCGGGGTGATTACGCCCACTTTACTGCATGCAGGCTGAGCTGAATTGGAAGTATAAGCCACTTGTTAGAAAATTTAAGGAATCTTTGGTAATAGGGTCAGGTGTGACAGGCATGATGGTTGGGTTTTTTAAAAGTCCTTACCATCGGAAACTGTTTTACTTTTTTTGTTTTTGAGACAGAGTCTCACTCTGTCACCCTGGGCTAGGATGCCGTGGCATCATCATAGCTCACTGCAACCTCAAACTCCTGGGCTCAAGCAATCCTCCTACCTCAGCCTCCTGAGAGGCTGAGACCACAGGTGCACATCACAACACCTGGCTAATTTTTCTATCTTTTTTTTTTTTTACAGAGTCTCACTTTGTTGCCCAGGCTAGAGTGAGTGCCGTGTCGTCAGCCTAGCTCACGGCAACCTCAAACTCCTGGCCTCAAGCCATCCTCCTGCCTCAGCCTCCCGAGTAGCTGGGACTACAGGCATGCGCCACCATACCCGCTAAGTTTTTCTATATATATTAGTTGGCCAATTAATTTCTTTCTATTTTTAGTAGAGACGGGGTCTTGCTCTTGCTCAGGCTAGTTTCAAACTCCTGACCTCGAGCAATCCTCCCGCCTCGGCCTCCCAGAGTGCTAGGATTACAGGTGTGAGCCACCACACCCAGCCTTTTTCTATCTTTTGTAGAGACAGGGTCTCACTCTTGCTCAGGCTGGTCTTGAACTCTTGGGCTCAACCGATCCTCTTGCCTCGGCCTCCCAGACTACTAGGAGTATAGGCGTGAGCCACCACACCCAGCCAGAAAGGTATTTTTGGAAGTATTTAAATTATTTAACTATGAAGTGACATGATGTCTGGGATTTTCCTCAAAATGCTTTGGCACTCTGCCCCCAAAGAGGTAGGGCATAACTCCTCACTCCTTAAGTGCAGGAATCTCCTTCCAGGGAGTGCAGAAAGGGAGGGAGGGAAAGAGGAACTTAACGGCGGAGATGCCCGACACACACACCTCAGCCAGGTGACCGAGGTCAGCGCCGGCAGTGGTGAGTAATGTTGGTAGTGAGTTCCCCGACAGGATGTGATGAGAAGGCGCTTTACCTCCCCAAACCCACAACCCCCATCTAACCATGAGAAAAACATCAGAAAGATCCCAGTTGAGGACCATTCTGCAAAATTTCTGACCAAAACTCTTCAAAACTGTCAAAGTCATCAAAAACAAGGAAAATCTGAGAAAGTGTCATAGCCAAGGGGAACCCAAGGAGACATGATGACTAAGTGTCATGTGGGATCCTGGAACAGAGAAAGGACGTTAGGTTAGAACTAAGGAAACCAGAATGAAGCATGTGCTTCAGTTAACAATACTGTATCAGTATGAGTTCATGCATGTAATAAATGTGCCATGTAACATAAGAGGTAAATAACAGAGAAATTGGGAGCCAGGAGTGTGGGAACTCCCTGTGTACTAGCTCTGCAATTTTTCTGTAAACCCAAAACTCTTCTACAAAATAAAATCTATTTTTAAAAAATACTCCTGAAGCCAGGTGCCGTGGCAGGAGCCTGTAGTCCCAGCTACTCAGGAGGCTGAGGCGAGAGGACGGCCTGAGTCCCAGGGTTCGAGGCCAGCCTGGGCAACATAGTAAGACTCTGTCTCAAAAAATATATTCCTGCAAAAAAAAGAAGGAGGTGAAGGGAGAGATGAAAGAAGATTGGTGGAAGGCTGATCATTGCTGAAGCTGGTGGTGGGCACCAGAGGTTTTATATACTCTTCTCTATACTCAGATGCATTGTAAAAATTTTACAATAAAATAGCCTTTTATAAAGTTAATAGTCACCGATCCATTATCTTGGAGGAGGAAAGCTATTCACGCAGAGAATTGCCGGTACATGCTAGCCTCTAAAGGTTCATTTGCTTGGCAGGTATCAAGTCGATAGACACGGCCAAGTTGGTTACAGCAAAGGGGTTTATGTTACTTGGACGCTTGGGTTGGGCTGGTTTTATAGTCAGAGGGCACGTGGCGGGTCTGCTGGGCTCTCGCGGGCGCTGAGGTACTCAGGCCGGATCCTGCCGTGGGGCGATGCCAGGGCTCCGTCCAGCTGGATCCTGGATGCTGCCGGGCGCTGTCTGCTTCTTAATTCAGTCCCCGCTCCTCGGCCCGAGCACCTAGGTTCCGCCCGCGGCTGCATGCTTGGTCCATCTGGGTATGCTCAGGTTACATGACCTTCAACCTGGGGGGCTGAAGGCTTTTGCAAGCGAAAAGCAACTCACAACTTGGTTGCATGAAAGCGAAGCCCCATGGTGGGTCGAGTGCAGTTACGGAGCCAGAGCAGGCAGTGCCGCGAGTTTGGTGGCGATAGGAGTGCGGGTCATCTCAGGGGACGAGACGGGAGAAGGGGGTCCAGCGGCGGGCACGGCCGAGGGGCTGAGGAGGAAGTGTGTGCCCACGTGAGTGTGTGTGTGTGTGTGTGTGTGTATGCGTTGGGGGTGGTGACAGAGCCTTCCTGGTACACAGGAGGTCTTTCTTCAACACAGGGATGTGATTCTTAGTAGTGGTGACTGTCACCATGCTGCCCTCGGGCTGTATTACAGGAGTTCGGCAATGGCCCTGTTTCTCCCTTGGGACGCTTCGGAAGTGAT
Organism: Mirza zaza; assembly: GCA_008750895.1. Taxonomy (NCBI): domain Eukaryota; kingdom Metazoa; phylum Chordata; class Mammalia; order Primates; family Cheirogaleidae; genus Mirza; species Mirza zaza. The sequence continues at coordinate 672 of VSMD01066526.1, read as the reverse complement.
TCAAGAGGGAGTTCCCATCCCATTCCACTTCCAGGACGGACGGCCTCCTGAGGCCCCTCTCTTTGGCATGAATGATTCTGGGAGACGGGAATGGCATTGAGGGCTTGCCGCTGGCAGCCAGACAGCATCCCAGGGAACAGAGGCTAGCCAGGGAAGGGGACGATTATGCAAACTGTCCTGAATATGGATCTGAATTGGCCTGAGTGACAGCCCAGCTGTGGTCCAGGAGGTGGCCCCAGGCAAGAATGGCCCACATATGAGCAAATGTGCCCTCTCGAAGCTGGTGTCCCCAAGTGAACCAGCGGAGGGTCCTGCTGCTGGAGCCATGTCATGCTAAAGCACTTCAGATTATTCTTTCATAAATTCTTCTGAAGATTCACTGCTTCTTTCTTTCTCTCTTTCTTTCTTTCTTTTCTTTCTCTCTTTTTTCTTTTTTTCTTTCTTTCTTTCTTTCTTTCTTTCTTTCTTTCTCTCTCTCTTTCTCTTTCTTTCTTTCTTTCTTCCTTTCTTTTTTTTTTTTTTTTTAGACAGTCTCACTGTGGTGCCCAGGCTAGAGTGAGTGCCGTGGCGTCAGCCTAGCTCACAGCAACCTCAAACTCCTGGGCTCAAGCGATCCTCCTGCCTCAGCCTCCCAAGTAGCTGGGACTACAGGCATGCGCCACCATGCCCGGC
>VSMD01066517.1:0-19784 GCA_008750895.1 Mirza zaza | reverse complement strand
TATAGTAGAGATGGGGTCTCGCTCTTGCTCAGGCTGGTCTCGAACTCTTGAGCTCAAACGATCCGCCCACCTCGGCCTCCCAGAAAGCTAGGATTACAGGCTTGAGCCACCGAGCCCGGCCTGAAGAAGTCATCCTTTCTTCTACTTCATTCCTTGTTTCTCTTATCCAGTTCAGCAGGTAGTTCTGTTTACTTTATTTACAAAATACGACGTTTTTTGGCCAACTGCTCTCAAATCACTAAAACGCTGTTAAAACACAGGGGGAAAAGGAGCTCTGGAAAAGCTTCATAGTTGTATAGTCTTCTTGAATGGAGAAGGGGCTTTTCCCAGCGGAGATAGGGAATGGCAGAGGAAAATGCTTGAGCAAAAACCTGGAGCCACACATTTGCCTGCTGTGTTTAGTGAAGTACGTTGTGACCTGGAAGACGACAGACTGGGGTCATATTTCAAAGTTTGGACTTGATTATGCAGAAATGAGGAAGCAGAGCAGCACCCAAGTATATGCACTAATAATAATGAGCTGATACTGACTGACTGCTTACTATGTACCTGTCATTAGACTAAGTACATAACGTACTGCTCTCATTTAATCTTCCCAAAAATTTAGGGAAAAAAGTGATTCCCAGAAAGAATAAGTAACTTGCCTAAACTGATCAAATAGATAGGTGGTAAAGATGATATTCAGATCCAGGCAGTTTGAGACTGACACCCAAGTTCTCATCCTCTGGGCTATATTGCCTCATGCTGGCATTTTAGGGAGGTAGCTGTTAGCATCATGGTACATGGGACTGGTGGAAGGGGCAGGCTGCTCAAAAGGTCCACACGACAGAGAATACAGCCCTGAACAGACAAAAAAGGAGGTGGCAACTTTGACACAATGGAGATATGGATGGAATCATGCCCTATTTTTAAACATTATTACTGGCTTGAACATTCTTCTCCCCCATTATAAATAATGGGCACCGGCTCTTTGAAATTTCTGGCAGCAAAAATGTGCAAAGCAACAGATACAACAGATACATTGTATATTTTAAATTATAATCCTTTCTAAAAATATAATATTGAGTGCCTGACTTCATATATTTTTAATCTGGGAAGTACTGTGAACTGAGTCCCATGAAGGAGAAGAAAAGGGTGGAAAAATTAGATGCACGTTCAGAAGAGAAAAAGGCATCATAGGAAGTTACCAATAGAATCAGTTTAAGGACACCTTGAGGTAAGCAACTTTATAACTATGATCCCATACACCCTTCTGGTGGAGAAGAACTTTCTAAAGACCTTTCCAGTTGTGATGGGCGCCTGGCAGTCTCATGATTCTCAGACTTTAATTTCATTTCAACTCTTGTTTCCTTGTGCTGCCTCTTTTCCCCATAGCTTGTTGAGATATGGTAAATGCTGTGACAGCAGCTCATAGTGGACTGAGGAAACATGAAAACTTCATGAAAATGGCGGCATTGGGCTGAGCCTGAATGATTCCATACACCTTAATGAGCTCTTACTCTGTGCCAGGCACTGCTATGCACTAACTCATTGAACTATCTCAATTAACCCTTTCAGATATTTAGTCTTATTATTTTTCAGATAGGGAAACTGAGGATCAAAGAGGTTAATTAGCTTGTAAAATATTACACAGTTATGAAATGGCAGTGCTGAAACTCAAATACACATCTGTCAGTCTCCAAACGCTTTCTTAAAGGCAGCAGGATTCAGCTCTGATTGCTGGTAGGCTACAGAGATGGCAAAGAATGAAAGTGTCAGTTGGGGGCTTATGAAATAGAATGGTAGAAGGTAGTGGTTAAGAGCCTGGAATTTGAAATCAGAAAAACTGGCTTTGAATCAAATTTCCTAGCTGTATATTCTTGAGAAGTTACTTAACTCTCCAAGCTTCTTTTTTTCTCCTTGTAAAATGGGGAAAGGGATGTATTGGCCTCACTGAGCTCCTTCAAAGAATAAAGGAGATAAAATGTGTAACATGATTAGCAAATTATTATTATCATTGTCCTATTTATTATTTTTCCAGGACCCAACTATTTTCTACACACCAGCTTAAATTTCAAGGAAAGAAGACACAGATTTATCACCACTTTGTGTTAAAAAGACAGGGCAGGAAAAGCACAGAGATCCCTGAAAAGACTAAAGAAATTTGTGCTTATGCTTTTGGGGAAATGGGACCTGCATTGACAGGATCAGTATTCCCGGGGGTCTTGGCTTTGCAGCTGGTTCTGCCCCAAGCTATAAGCTGAATAAAGTCATTATTAATCTCAGGGTTTCCAATATGCCTGTTGTCACTGAGTTATGATTTGAAAACAACTGCTATATAAAGTAACTAGAGTTCACACGTATGGAGCTGCATGCATCAATCTTTCTCCATAATTAAACTTTGGATATGTCTACTCTAACAAAGCCTTGTTAGTGTGTCTAAGCCTCCCTTCTTTACCAAAGATGATGCTTCTGAGTGAGATGCTGTTAGTGTTTAAAATGAATGAATCACCCTTGCATATCTTATTTCTGGTCACCTGCAGAGACATATTGTCACTTCTTAAACCCTTCTCTATGCAGGAAAAGTGTCTCACTGTGCATTCGTGAACTTGACACAGAAATTTAATGTAAAGGAGGGAGGGCTGCTGTTTAAGCCGGTCCAGACCTGGAGTTCTAGTTTCCCTAAATAAAGGGAATGTAGTGGCGTGGCTATGGGATCAAAAGGCCTTTAATCCATTACACATCTTTTAGAAGAAAATGAATCTGAAATGTTGACATTCAGCATAGTAGCAATTATGCATCTTCAGGATTGTAAATTGCCATGTTTGTATGTCCCTTTATGTTTGTTTTTCTCTCTCCTATTCTTCCACCAAATTTCCCTCTTTATCATATAATAATACTAGCAATTATTATCATTACAAATTATTTAAAGTCAACATGCTGTTTTTAACATGAAAAGATTATAACTAAAAAGCTATTACTCTTGATGGACTTGTGTCTTAGATCTCAGGTGTAAAACTTTGTACTTGAAATATGTCATAAAGTGTAGAGTAAGAGAATGCTCAGCACATATACCAGGGACGTCCAACCTCTTTAAGGGGGATTGTCAGGAAGCTTGGTAAAAGTGATGTGTAAGGTGAAATCCAAAGCAGGTGGCACTGATCCAGAACTGATCTACTACGCAAACCCTTGACTTTGCTCATGCAGTTCTTTGACTTCCCTCTTCGTTCCTTACCTCCCTGGTGAACTCCCTCCTACTCATCTTTTAGGGCCAGATCAAATCATCTCATATCACTTTCCTTTGCACCTCTTCAGCATACCCTGGGTGGAATAAATTATTCCTTCAACTTGGTTTTCATTTTCACTCTAAAGGCACTTCTTACAGCATTCACCACTGATTCATTAATCTATCCACTCATTAATTCCAAGTAGGTATGAAGCACCTGGTGCAGGATAAGTCTGTGTTAAGCAAGAGACAGAATCCCTGCCCTTCCCAGAGGAGGAATCAGCAATTTAACACAGCATGATAATTACACTGAGGATAGGAGATGGGAAGCACAGGAGTCTTAGTGAGTCAGGAAAGATTCCTTAGGAAAAGGGATATATCACGAAGATATCCTTAAACCCACAAAATCTTAATGTTGTTCTTCCAAAATACGGACTATTATAGGAAGAGGTGTAATTCACCATTGATCATAGTGTTATTTTATCCCATAATAAGCTTATAAAACATATTAGTTTTCAAAGGTAAGCAATTTATATTTGAGAAACATTTTTTCCCCAGTATTTTCTTTAACTTATTACCTCCTGGCACAGAGACTCAGAACTACAATTTCTCAGTGTAAGTTTTAAGCTATTTCTATAGACAGCTTTGTTAAAAAAAATAAGTCTCAAGGGCTCAAAATGTTTTCTTCCACGTCTCAGAATCTCAGAAGATTCTGAGAGCCAGTATTTCCTCTTTGTATAATAAGCAATCTTTGATATTCCAAAGCCCTGGAGTCCTGGCCTATAATATTCTAGGTCATAATAGCATTTGTAAAGATAATGACTATACTTCATCCACTTACTCACCTCATACTGTGACAGATGAATACTACCACTGCTGCTAATCAGCATCATATTAATAATTATTATTGTTGACCATTTTCTACTGCTGGTCCTTGTGCTCAGCTATTAACATGCATTATCTTTTTAATGCTCTGAGGTGGGTGTTACAAGTCATCTAGTCCAGCCCTGAATGTATGATTTATGAATCTCTCTACAACTCTTCCCCACTGGGAGAGACCAACATGTAAATAATGAACTGTAGGCCCGAAGGCGTAATGAGCACTGCCATAGAGAAGCAGACCAGGCAGGACTGGAGCTCAGAGAAGGAGACCAGCTCCCTGGGGAGGACAAAGAATGCATCTAGCAGAAAGGAGGCCCAAGCTGAGTCTTGAAATATGAGAAAGGCTTTGCCATGTGGTCCAGGGAATGAATAAATATAGTATAAGAAAACTGGGCAAGAATAACACGTGTATCGAGGCTACTGATAAACTTGGAGTTGGGGTAAGATGCGGGTGAAGGAGAAAATTTGGAAAGAGCTCATTTTTATGTCTGACCCTAAACTCATCTGTATTCTTACAACTCAGGTAAAACATTAAATCTGGAGGAGGAGGGTTCTATTTTCTGAACTGTAGAGTGGAAAAAATTGTTTAATCATAACTCTGTTGAAATCTTTCCATACCTCAAGCATGGTATTTACTATTGCACATGTATTATCTCACTAAAGCAGTGCATAAAGTAGTCATCATTTTCCTATTGTACAAAAGACGAAATTAAAATTTTTCAGTTTGCCCAGGATCATACAACTTACATGCGTATGAACCATTCATTGATTCAACTGATGCTTCTTGACAATCTATCATGGGTCTGTCAAAATTTAAAATCAGGTCAGCCTGCTTCAAAAATATTTGTCTTTAACCACTATACGGTCCTTTTCTCTGCTTGAGGATCAGAAAGAGAATACCTTTTTTTCTCATATCTATTATTGCCTTTAAAACTCTTCGATGACTTAGGAACAAGTCCTGTTCTATAGAAATCAAAGTGTAAGGCTACTGAACACATTTGCTCTCCAGAGCATTACAAAGATTTAACACAAGGCTGTGTATTCATTGTTTGTTGAATGCACAGCCTTGAGTACCGACTGAATTAATCGCTTCGGGCATTTCACTTAGAAATCCCATTCTTCAGGGCGCTTATAACCTAGCAGTTAACATTTTTTCGAAGTGAAACAGGGCACAGACAAGGGAGTACTTTACTCCTGCAAAAAAGTGCACACAAAATAGCTATTACGTCTTAAATGATCACATGAGATAAATAATTAAATAAGATGGAATTTGATGCCTAAATCTAGGACTGTGGTTGAAAAACTTCTTGTAGTGTTGAATTGGCTGCTTCGTACAGAGTCTGATAAAACGCAAGAAATAGTAATAATCGTTAATGTTTCCCTCCTCCTTTTTTTTTTTTTTTGAGACAGAGTCTCACTCTAGTTACCCAGCTAGAGTGCTGTGGCGTCAGCCTAGCTCACAGCAACTTCAAACTCCTGGGCTCAGGCAATCCTACCGCCTCAGCCTCCTTCCTGAGTAGCTGGGACTATAGGCGTATGCCGCTATGCCTGGCTAATTTTTCCATTTTTTGTTGAGACTGGGTCTCACTCTTGCTCAGGCTGGTCTCGAACCCCTGACCTCAAGCGATTCTCCCAGAGGATCCTCGGCCTCCCAGAGTGCTGGAATTACAGGCGTGAGCCACCACACCCGGCCAATATTTCCCTTTTATTCCTTCAAATTACATAACCGAAGCTTAGAGAGGATAAATGACTGACTTGCTCGAAGCTGGTAACCAATGGAGCTAGGATGTAATCCAAGCTCTCTCTCTGCCTGTGGAGCCCATTCTCTTCCCTCTATCACTGTAGCACCCTCCTCAGAGGATCCTGTGAAAGTCACATGGAATAATGCAGGTGTGGCATGTTATATGTTAAATAAATGCTCTGTTTTAAAATCAGTTTATTCAACAAATATGTACTGAACACTTCATAGCTGCCAAGCACTGTTCTTGGCATGGAAGATACAGCAGTGAATAAACAAAACAAGTAAAACAGACCCATGGAGCTAACATGTTAGTGGGGAGCGACAGATGATAATTATGATAAATAAATAAATAAACTCCACCAGATTATGATAAAGTGCCATGCCAAAAAAAAAAAAAAAAAAGACATAGGACAGAGGGTGACAGGAAGTGTCCAAGTAGGGTTGGACACTTAGAGACAGAAGGCCTAAGCAGCTGCTATCTGACTAAAGGCTGGTGTCTGGGGGCAAGGTGTTCCAGAGGAGTAGTGAGCAGAGGTGTCCAAATTCCAGGAGCTCCGGGGAGCCAGGAAGGCTGGAGGAATGAAGGCTAGGCCAGCGGCCAAGCAGAGGGGCAGACATTCACGGGAGGGTGGCACGTGCAGACCCATGCTGTGCTTTTCAGGCCATTTCACATGGACTTGGGCTTTCACCCAGAGTGGGTGGGAAGCCACAGGAGAGGGCGAGAGGAGCAGTGCCCTGATCTGACTTAGGTTTTAACATTTCACTGGGACTGCTCTGGTAAGAGGAGAATTAGCACAAGGGTGGAAGCCAGGAGACTGGTTTGGAGGCCCCCGCAAGAATCCAGAGCGGGTAGCGGCTTAGACTAGAGTGGGAGCAGGGGTGGTGGGGAGAGGGACCATGCAAGCCGGTGGTAATACTCTGTGGGTTGATGTCTGGTCAGAACCACAGGACCAGGAAGTTGTTGAGCTGAGATGCAGGGCCAAAACGGGCTGATGAAGTATTAGTCTCTGAAATTTGTTAAGCTCCTTGACCACTGCCACGCACCACAGCTAAAAGGGAAGAGGGTGACTGTCCCTGCCTTCAGAGAGCTGTCTTCCTAATAAGAGGACAATAGTTATTCTAAAACTATAATTGGAGGCAGAATATGCCCATAGCACTTTTGTCCAAAGAATATTTACTGTGTGCATAGTTCTAAGGGCTGGAGATAGAGCTATGAATGGAATAGACAAAAATCCTTGTCCTCATGGAGTTTATCCTCTAGTAGGGTGAAACAAAATCGGCAAGATAAATACATAAATTATATAACATATTAAAAGGTAACAATGAAGATCTAACCCACACCTGTGCAACACTGTAATAATGAAAAATCAGAAACAAAGTATTGTCTATGTAAAAGAGAACAGTTTAATAAAGTGCTATGTCCCATATACAAATTACTACACAATAGTCTAAAAATACATAGATGGATCTATATGAACTAATGAGGCTAGCTGCACTTCCAAACATTATTCAGCCCAAGAGCAAGATGATGAATGAAGCACAAAGCATAATGTCATTCATGTAAAAAACTATATGTGTGTGTGTGTGTATATATATATATATATATATATATTCACATACACACACACACACTCTTTGTGTACATACATGTATACAAGTGCATAAAAATATTTTGGAGGCCGGGCGCGGTGGCTCACACCTGTAATCCTAGCACTCTGGGAGGCAGAGGCAGGCGGATTGCTCGAGGTCAGGAGTTCGAAACCAGCCTGAGCAAGAACAAGACCCTGTCTCTACTATAAATACAAAGAAATTAATTGGCCAACTAATATATACAGAAAAAATTAGCCAGGCATGGTGGCGGATGCCTGTAGTCCCAGCTACTTGGGAGGCTGAGGCAGCAGGATTGCTTGAGCCTAGGAGTTTGAGGTTGCTGTGAGCTAGGCTGATGCCTGGCACTCACTCTAGCCTGGGCAACAAAGCGAGACTCTCTCTCTCTGTCTCTCTCTCTCTCTCTCTCTATATATATATATTGGAAAGATATATGGGACAAAGGGACCCAGCTCACTTGGGGGTCAGAAAGTTTTCCTAGATGCTTTACATCGTTCACGTCAAAGCCCCTGGGAATGCACTTCTGGCCTCCCCCTTGTCCCCCTCCAGGTGAGTCTGCAGGTAACCCTCCACAGCTCAGTGGCCACTGCATGAGGCACACCGTGTTGCCCCCTGCATGAGAAACCACTCCTTGACCATGACTCTGACAGATTATATTCTGTGATCAATTTCTGGCAGTACTGAGACCCTTAGGGTGGGCAGGATCGATGCTGGGTGAAAACGAGATTTCTCCAGCCTCTCCCATCTCCAGGGCCCTCCTGGGGGGTGGGGGTGCCCGAAGCTCTGTTCCAGCCTCCTTTCTCCTTTCCCTCATTAACTGCCATCTCCTCACCACTCCCTTCAACCTTCTCAGATCAGTTAATGTGATAAACCACTCCTGCCAACGTGCTAGTGGATAGGAAGATTTGTGTTTAAAAACTCTCGTCTGCCACTGTCCATCCTGGACGTCTTTGTTCCATGCATCTGTAACATTGTTCCTTTTACTTCTGATCGTATTCTACTTAAGCAGGAAATCTTAAAACAATCATTAAAATCTCATTGTCATATGTCTATACTAAAAACAAACAAAAAAACTCCCAAAAAACCTCTCCTCCCCCAATATATGAGTTTTATTTTAAAAAGGGGTTTAGGAGACAAAAACATTGCATAAGATTGGATATGAGAAAACAGTGCTACTGATAAACCACCGTACATGTATTCAGTTATTAAAAGGATTAATATTAACTCTCCCACTCTCTCCACTGTGCACAGATGAAATGCTATTGTTATTATTAACCTTCTCACCTCCTCCACCGAATACAGACTGAGAAATGCTATTAATAATTTCCCCCTCCCCCAGCCCAGCTCCCTCTGTCACTGGGAAGGCATTTGGATGAACTGTGCTAGGCTTAAAAGGCCAGGGATTTTTTAACTTCCCTATTCCGAGTAACATTCTTTCCCTTTATTTTAGAATTTCACAAAGTATTTGACTATGCTTTGTCTCATTTAATATGCACAGTAACAGCCTGATGCAAATACTACTCTTTTCACTATTTAGATGAGAAAATTGAGGGTCGGAATCATGAATTTACCCAAGTTGTCACAAAGCTGGGATTTACCCCAACTCTTCTTCCAAACCCTGAGTTCGTGTCATGCCACAGCCCAAGCCTTGGCCCCGAGGGAGGCTTTACCACATAGACTTTCTCTCCTAAGGTCTAGCCCAGAAAAGGGGGAGTGTTTCCCCCTCTTTCGACTCAAGGGCCCATGAGGGTGTTGGTTGGTCAGTGGATGTAGACCCGGAATGAAGAGGACTAGGTTTGCGATATCCATGCCTGGTGGGGTTGGCAGGGACAGGCCTGTGCGTGGGAACCCATGTGTAGTGCACATCCTTCGGTCTCTTTGTCCCAGTGCTTTCCTGTGTAGGTGATTGTGTCTGTGTCCTTCAGAGTCTTCAAATAGGATGCTCCTTCCTGCCTGAGGACCTCTATAGGGAACTCTCTTCCCTAGATTCTAATGATCTCCGCTCAAATGTAATTGACTCAAGGAAGCTGCTGTGGGTTGAGCTGTGCCCCTCAAAACATATGATCGCTCAAGTTCTAACTCCCAGTATCCAGGAACATCACCTTATTTGCAAATAGGGTCTTTACAGGTGTCATCAAATTCAGAGGACTGCTGTCCTTTTTAAGAAGAGGAATATTTAGACACAAACACACAGAAACATAGAGGTAAGAATGCCGTGTAAAACTAAGGAAAGAGATTGGGGTGATGCGTCTAGAAGCCAAGGAACACCAAGAATTGCCAGCAACCACCAGCAGCTAGGAGACAGGCATGGCGTACATTGTTCTCAGAGCCTTTGGAAGGAATGAACCTTGCTGAAAAGTGATTTTAGACTCTGGCCTCCAGAAATGTAAGAGAATAAATCTCTCTCTTTTTTTTTAAGCCACCAGTTTGGTCATTTGTTATGGCAGCCCTGGGAAACTAACGCAGAAGTCTTCCTGAGTTTTTCAGTTTAGCCAGGTTCTTCTAGCACACGTTTTCACGGCATCAGCTATTGTGTCTAAATAGCATGTATCGCAGCTTGTGGTTATATATTTGATTTTTTTGATCAATATTTATCTCCTCCACTAAAATGGAAGTCCTGTGAAGCAGAGATAGTGTTGAGCTTGCTCATCCTAGTGACTAGTATAAAATCAGTATAATATTCAGTAAATATTTTTTAAGTGAAAGAAAAAGTTAATGAATGGATAGACTGGTGAATGTCAAAATCAGTATAGTATTTGCAATTTTGGCGTGGGGACACAGAGAAAGCATCTATCTCATCTATCTAAAAACAAAACAAATCTCTCTCTCTTTCTCTCTCTCTGAGTCAGATTCAGAACATTTATCTTTTTAAAAGTCTACAAATAATGATAAGGTTGACGAAACAGTTCATAATATCAGGAAAAACTGATAACACTAACACTGATGATTAATTACTATAAAGCGGTGAAAAATGAAATCAGATCCTTTTCTTTCTGTAAGTTAGGGAAATTAAATGTCCTTTATCATTTTATCTTACTATCAGTACAATAATAATTATTTGTGCCATCAATTTTGTATACAATTGAAAATTGGAAATAATTTTCATTTGATGGAAACAGTACAAGTTATACATTTTTTTCTGTCTTTAGAGTTAGCTACTTATATAAGCACATGTTCATTTATCTTAAAAATTACTGGAAAAATGATGATGTTTCAGGCTTAAGGACAAGAGCTCTGGAATCAGATCCAGGTTTAAGGACCAGCTCTGGCCATTTACTGCATGACCTTGGACACTTACATAACTCCTCTCTGCCCAGCCTTTGATGTCTGCCTCATACAGCAGTTGCCTGCATCTAATAAGCTGATACTGTCCAGGTAAAAACATACAAGAGTAACTGGCACGTAGTAAAACTCAGTACGTTTTCACTATTATTATTACTTCAGACATCTGACATTTGATGAACTCATGGTGAGTAGTCATTCAGCTAATCTCACCTATTCTAAGTTATAACTACAAATAATTTTCCTTTTTCATCTTTAAGAATTAGAAAGCAGTGAACAAAGTAGACAGGTGAGTGATGTGTGGAGTTAGGGATGGGAAAGAGATGTTGCGAACACCTTTCTTTGTAATAAAAATGCTGAAAGCTTAATTAATCTTTTTATTTTTGGCAAGGGAGTAAGGGGCATACAATAAAAGTGTCAAAATAAAAAAGAAAAGGAATTAAAACTCCCTGCTTTCATCCATTTAAAGGCATTCATTTATTTTTATGGTAATTTTTTTAACATTCAAGTGTTTGCACTTCAGTTCCAGTCCTATCAAGACAAAATTTCAAAGAATTTTTAGAAACTCAGGTTAACTGAATGATCTAAATACTCAGAATTACAATTAATTTGGGGGTTAAACTTCTGATCAGCCGAATCAGATTTCAGAAAATCGAAACCATTAAGAGTATCCTGTGGTGTTCGCCCTTTCTCACAGAAATCCTTTCTTCTAACAACATTTGCGAGAATGTGCTTGTTAAAGAATTTCATAGACAATTAATATGTTTAAATTGACACCAGAATATAGCTGGAATTTAGCTCTTCTCCTTGTGTCAGGTAGGATCACTGTCATGCAGCCTCAGATTTAATGTTGAGTTGTCTGCTGGAAATCACTCCTGCCTACACTAAGAAAATATCAAGGTTTAAAAAAATTCCTTTGATGATCTGTTTTGGCCAGAGGAGAGAAAGGTCGTTTTCAAGGCAGATGTTAGCACCTTGTTCTCTTTCTGGGTGTCTCCCATTTTGTTTCTGTGGTTAGTAGTGGGGCCACGGTCATTATCACTGGGCCACTAAAATAGAAACAAGACTCCTTGATGGGTTGTCTACACCACAAGCAGTCATTACCCCAAGGCAGGACTTCCTGAGAGAGGGTGAGGCCGTGCGTGCGGGGAAAATGAGCGTGCCAATAAGATTCCTATAGATGCTACACTCGTCTAGCAAAATTGATAGGCTATGCTTGTTAAAGCTGCTGTTTGTCATTCTCTCTTCCTGCCTGCCTCCCTCCCTCCTTGTGGCTGGCAATTTCCATCTGCAGCTTTTACGGTTTGATGTGTAATTTGGCCTCTCCTGCCTCCCTGAATGTGCCTTCCTGTTACTTCTTTTGAGACTGCATCTTTCTCAAACTTTTCTTATCTCTTAGTATTGTTCAGATTCACTCTTCTTTGCTGTTGAAGAGTCAGAGTTCATCTTTGAAAACTGTATAGTAAAAACGGAAATAACTGCCAAATGGAGAAAATAAAAAAGAGAATTAAACGGTGTTGTCAGGCGTAGGAATGAAATGTTTTGTCTCTTGTCCTTTTGACCAAAGTGTGCACATATGGGCTTAGAGCTTACCAAATTGTGACGAATTTTGTTTGTTTAAGGTTCTACGTTGGAGGCTGAGTAACTTGAAAGCACAGGATAATAAAAAACACATGCAAGTAAGCCAATTTGTTTTATATGTGACCATTTTTAGATGCAGGACCAGAAGGGTTTTCTCCTTTCATTCTCAAATTTCAGATAGGGATGAGTATTCACGATCAAGCTAGAATCAAATCAAGCTAAAGATGTGATAATTATTAACAGCCAGGACTCTTACAGAATGATTTTTGTACTAAATTTGGCAATTCAGAGATAGCTGCCAATGCTCTGATTAAATTAAGTGTTTTGAACACAAGCCTAAACAAGAAAAGCCTATTTAGTGGTTGAGAGGATAAGAAAGAAAAGCAAAATGGCACCACCTGCCTGGCTTCCCTCCACCCTTGCCCGAACGCAGAAAACTCTCAAGGATCCAGGCTTTCTTTTCATAGGCTTAAGACAGGTGAAGTTTATGATGGATACCAGGTCAACGGCTTCCTTTAGTCCGCAGCTTGGCTACGCCAGTTCCCACACTGCCCGTTGAGAGACAGCCAGGTGAATAGGATTCCTTCCTGGGGCATTACCGAGGGGGAATGGCACTGCTCCAACTCCAACAGGCCTAGCCTGTGCCCTGGGCCCACATATTTATGCTTCCCTTTAGTCTCTGACCAGCAAAGTTAGGCTTACTTTTCTCTTTTCTTCCTCTATTGTTATGGATGTGAAGGGTGTGTGTGTGTGTGTGTGTGTGTGTGTGTGTGTGTGTGTGAGAGAGAGAGAGAGAGAGAGACAGAGAGAGACAGAGAGAGACAGAGAGAGACAGAGACAGGAGAGAGAGTGCACAAATTTAGGGACTTCCCCCATAATTTGTTCTCATTTCTTACATGCTGATTTATAGACGCTGAGGTCTAACTACTGGCATACCTGCTTAACTTAGACTGAGGCATAAGTTATGTATAACCAAAACATTTTTTTTTCTGGCAAGGTTATGCAGAATCATACATAGTTCTATCTATTACACATTTTAAAGCCTAAACAGATCCAGTATCTAAAAGCTGAATGTAATATTATGGTATTTGCTTCCATTTTAAAGACAAGACAAAAAAACCACAACAATATTCTATGGAGATCTTCCCAACATACAGGCTGCTAGCAGCCTTAAATTCCCTTATTTCAACAAAGGTTAGGAAATTACAAATAGAATATTAAGATATATCCCATATGGCAATCGGGCAAAACTTCGTAAGCGTATACTGAGCATTTACCATGTTTAAGATGTTGTTCTATATGGTATCAGGTTGTTTGAGACTGACATGCTACACAGCTTCCGGGGAAGTCATTCATGTAGACGCCTGAGTTGCACAAAGTGGTGGTGCAAAAATAAATATAATATGATTTATTGGTGCCCTGTGGCCTATAGAATGGTGCACCTCCTCAGCATTGAAAGCTCTTCACAATCGAGCTTGAACCTCACTTATCACAATCCATATTTTCTAGGATTTGGCTGTATAGGATCTATTCACTACCCATGTTTTTCTGTAATTGGTCTATATGCTTCTACCCCTCTAGGCCTTTGCTTATGCTGTGACCCTAATCTAATAAGACAGGTAAAAATATACACCTAACTATTATATATGGTAGGAAAAACACTAAGGCACATCATGTTTGAGGTGTAGGGTAAAAATTTAAAAAATAAAGCTGGAAGGGTAGTTTGGGCCAGCTACAGTTCTTAGTTAGCAGGTCACAGGGATTGCTGACGGTTTAAGTAAGTGTGGACATGAGCAGAGTCGTGAGCGAGTAAGTCAAGATAGGATACAGTGAGAAAACTTCTGCAATTGTTAAACAAGACAAAATCAGGTCTAGCCTAAGGTAGAAATGGAGAAGAACAGATGTGGAGAGATTTTTCAGGGTAAGAGAAAACAACTGTGGGACAGATAATGGGAAGGAATTTACATTAGTGAAAAGACAATTAGAGGCCGGGCGTGGTGGCTCATGCCTGTAATCCTAGCACTCTGGGAGGCCGAGGTGGGCGGATTGCTCCAGGTCAGGAGTTCGAAACCAGCCTGAGCAAGAGCGAGACCCCGTCTCTAGTATAAATAGAAAGAAATTAATTGGCCAACTAATATATATAGAAAAAATTATCCGGGCATGGTGGTGCATGCCTGTAGTCCCAGCTACTCGGAAGGCTGAGGCAGCAGGATTGCTTGAGCCCAGGAGTTTGAGGTTGCTGTGAGCTAGGCTGACGCCACGGCACTCACTCTAGCCTAGGCAACAAAGCGAGACTCTGTCTCAAAAAAAAATAAAAAATAAAAATAAAAAATATATATATAGAAAAAATTAGCCGGGCATGGCGGTGCATGCCTGTAGTCCCAGCTACTCGGGAGGCTGAGGCAGTAAGATTGCTTGAGCCCAGGAGTTTGAGGTTGCTGTGAGCTAGGCTGACACCATGGCACTCACTCTAGCCTGAGCAACAAAGTGAGACTCTGTCTCAAAAAAAAAAAAAAAAAAGAAAAGAAAAGACAATTAGAGAGGGAGTCTTTTCATAAAAACAAGACAATGAGAAAAAGGGTAGGTATCAAGGCAGGTAAAGTGGGACTAGGGCTGAATGGCTTGGGGAATAAGGAAGAATTAAGAATAATTTCTTTTCCAGTCATACAGTGAACTAGTTTTCTTGAATATTCTACCCTCTAAAAAAAAGTCACCTAAAATTTCTTGATTAACAACAATTGCAAAGGCCAGTCACAAAACAAAAATAGGATTCCAGAAATATAAATAAACACCCCAGATGGCTTTATTCTAAGGGCATCAGCCAAAATGTGATGATTACTGGGCAATGGGAATAGGAAACAAATCCCAGTGCTTCAAGATTAGGGCTTACTTTTGATGAAAGAGTTTTTACTTTATAAACTTTTTAATTTTTTTAAAACTTTTTGACTCTTGTAATAACGGTTTAAAACACTAACATACTGTACAGCTGTACAAAAATATTTTCTTTCTTTATGTCCTTATTTTGTAAGCTCTTTTAAATTTCTTTTTTACTTTTTAAACTTTTTTGTTAAAAACTAAGACACAGGCACACACATTTAGCATAGGACTACACAGGGTCAAGACCATCAATATCACTGTCTTCCACACCCACATCTGTCCCACTGGAAGGTCTTCAGGGACAATAACAGGCACAGAGCTGTCATCTCCTATGACAACAATGCCTTCTTCTGGAGTACTTCCTGAAGGAACTGAGGCTGTTTTACAGTAAACTTTTTTTTTTTTAATAAGTAGAAGGAATACACTCTAAAATAAGAATAAAAAATATAGCATAGTAAATAAATAAACCATTAACATAGTCATTTATTATCAAGCATTTTGTACTGTATGTAACTGTATATGCTATACTTTTATGTGACTGGCAGTGTTGTGGGTTTGTTTACATCAGCTTTACCACAATCACATGAGTAATGCATTATGCTATGACATTATGATGACTGTGATGTCACCAGGTGGTAGGAACGTTTCAGCTCCATTACAATCTACGGAACCACCCTTGTATGTGTCCTCTGTTGACTGAAACGTCCTTATGGGGTGCATGGCTGTTCTTTTCGATTTCTCTCCCTGCCTCTGCCTACTGGGGATTTTGTGGTTAGGGAGGAGAGAGAGAGGAGGAGTCTCCTGCAATGGAGATAGAACAAGGTAAAAGGAAAGACAACCAAGGAGGAAGGATTCATTCTCCCAGAGGACTAAATTATCCATTAATAATCAACCTGTTTCTTCATGGAAAATCAACTGAATTCCCTTTGATAATCAATCTGTACAGTCATTATTCTATACTAAAGGCTGGTGGAGGTTTCACTTCCTGAACTTCTAAATATCACAGGCTGTCAATAATCATTTGTATTTGATACTGCTTATCTTTCTAACTCTGCAGAAAGGCTCTAGGGTGGAGTTAGGAAGCTTCTCCAAGGAAGCACTTCATTTGCATGTGAAGGCAGCCCTGGAGCTGAGTTTATTCACTATTCACTTTTCTGAAGGACACAGCATTTATTGGAGAAACCAGGGGAAAAAAAACAGCATTAACAACATAGCAGAGTGTGAATAAGAAGGTACAGGCAAACATCTGCACACAGATCAGCCTGGATAATTTTATCCCATCATATGTCATATCCAGGATGCATGAGTAAAATCTTTTTGGAATATGCTCGTTGGTACTGCAACGAAAGAATATTCTTTGCTCTTAAGGATAATTATCCTCTGATTTCTTGGTTCCTTGGAATGCCTTTTGCATCAGATGAGCCCATGATGAATGTGTGAAAACCTCGTATTGATCAAGCTGAGTCTGAACCCCCAAATTCTAATAAAGTCACTTATGTTCTGCATCTTAAGCAATGAATTATGACAGCTGGGAGGGGAATTCACAGCACTTAACTCAGAGAGAGTGAATGGTCACTTGTTCAGTACAGAATACGTCTGAGGTCCTGTGTGATTCTTGACAAAACCTTCTCTACTTTGGAATTCACCTTTCAGATCTGCAAAGTGAGGGAGTTGGACCTAGTGAAATCTAAGGTCAATTCCAGGGCAGAAGTGGTCTGACCTTCTATCCTCAGGATAAAGGTGTGGCTGTGAGGTTGGTTATTCAGTTTGACAAGAAGCACTGAAAGGGAGCAGAGGCTCAACCTTATGCATAATTAAGGACTTGTAATTTGTAACTATCATTCTATTTTTTTTTTTTACATATCAGATTAAAAATGTGTTTTAAATCTACTGTGTTAATAATGTGGATGTGGGGTGTTAGCAGGAGTGTAAACTAGTACATGCTTTCTACAGAGCAATCTGGCAACATATTTAACATTTGAAAATGAATACACCCTTCGATTTAGAAATTCCGCTTCTAGAAATTTATGCTATAGGAATATTTGAACATGTGTGAAATGATTTTTGTATAAGGCACATTATACAAACATTATAGTATTGTTTCTAGTAGCAAGACCATGGAAGCAATCTAAATATCAGAATCTATAATGGAGTATCTCTACAATGGAATATCATGCAGCTATTAAAAAACAGAATTTAGATCTGACAGAAAAATCTTAAATTTGTTAATAAGGAAAGACCCTTGCAGAAGAGGATTACCTCAGCTGACTGATTCAAGAGGGGCTCGGAAGGGATACTGGCTTTTTCCACCTTCCCTGAGACTTGAACATTGGGAATGAGTGTTGGTACATTCTAACAAAGAGTTGACTAGCAACCTTTTAGGACAACACTGGCAAGGAAGAGGTATGGGGGCTCTGGCTGAGATGTTCCATTAATGGGTTCTTCTTCTATCTTAGCCCTCTTCCTACAATTGTTTCCTTCCCAGTGATGCCTGTGTGTTAACATCTTTTGTCATAAATACTCACAAACTCTTTTCCTTAATACACTTTTATGGTCATCTGGTATAATGGACATCTCTTTAAAAAAGCTAACAATAATAATAATAATAATATAGTGTTGAGTATTTACCGTGTGCCATGCAGTATTGTTAGAAATTTATGTAGATTATATTATTTATTTTTAAAATTATGATCTACCTAAATAAATACTACAGGTTGGATATCTGTAATCTGAAAATCCCAAGTCTGAAATGTTCCAAAATATGAAACTTTGATTAATTAATTCTATGTACCAAGCACTGTGTTAAATCCTTACCAAATACAGCCAAGATGCTGAGCCCAAGAAGGGACAGAAATGAACATGTGTTCCTGGTGATGCCTGTGGCCCAAGTCAGATGTGCAACCAGTATTAATAAATGCAGGGTTCCTGAAACTGCAGGCGTCTTTGTACCATCCCCACAGTTTTCACTATATCCACATCAACTTAATATCATTCAATTACACTTTCTTTAAATCCACTCTTTTCCTTAAAGTCTATCTATTTTAGCTTCGACTTAAGCAGACGTATCTATAAAACCAATGCTGTGGTGTGTTAGTAATATTTTCTAATACGTGTGACAATAAACATAAGAAAAAATCCATTCATGTTCCATGTAACATCATACTTTGGGAAATACTGGACTAACACCAGATTTTCTCAGGGTGACATGGCGCCTCATGCTGTTGCTCTAAGAAACTAAACGTGTAGCCACCAGAGTTGCCCTAGCATTGGTACCTCCTCCCTGGTGACATATTCTGCTCCACAGTTGATGAAAATATTCATTCTTCACCATGCACTACCCTTCCCAAATGTTTGCCTGGCTACAGATGTAAAGCCTAACTAACAGTGGGTTGTGACACTGGAGTTGTGATGGCTCAAGGACTGATAAGTAAATCAGCTTAGAAATAGCAAAGAGTCTTCCTAGCAAAATAAGTTGAAACAGGAGGATAGAAAAGAGCCATGGTCTGAATCGAATGCTTCCACAGGACAGAACTTGGGCTGTTTTGATGTGGGCTACATCAGTTGGTCTGAGGAAAGTCAGTTAGAAAAGAGCTTACGTTGGGGATCACATCCTGACATTTTTTTTCCAAAGATTATGAGTTAGAGAGGGGGGTCATCTGAATTTGGATCATATATATTTATCAACACATATGTGCCTATTTTCTAAAAGATTTCCTTAGGACAGACACATTCTTGGAAGCATGTTAATTACTGAGTCAAAGAATTATGTAACTATTTTATAGGCTTAGATACATGTGAGATTTCAAAAAAGCAGGGTTCAGGTGACAATGGAAAGATAATGTGGACTCAAAAACAATAAAGTAAACAAAACTATGAGAAACACAGTAAAGTTTAAAATTGAATGTGGACCAAAGAAAGACTCATGTTTCCCTCAGCACCGGGTTCTAGACATTAAATCTCAAAGCTTGAAGAAAATCAGTACCACCTGAGGAGTTTGTTAAAAATACAAAAGTCAGGCTCTCCACCCATACAAACTCCCAACGAGGCGCTCTGAGGCGAGGACTGGGAATCTTCATTTTTAGCAAGCTTCCTGGTGACTTCCGATGTGCGCCACATTGCAAAACACTAATTTAACAGCTAGTCATGCAGGAAGAGAAACAGGTTGGAATTATGATTACCGACACTTAACACTGTCATTATGATTAGTTTAACAATCAATCTACAGAATAGTTCTCTAAACTTATTTTTCATTCACAGCTTTAACTTCTGTTCCTTCATTTCTAATGTGAATTTTCTCCTTTACATTTCATTGCTTCCGAAATTGAGATATTGAGATGCTTCTTCTTCTTCGTTTTTTTTTTTTTTTAGACAGAGTCTTGCTCTATTAGCCAGGCTAGAGTGAGTGCCGTAGTTTCAGCCTAGCTCACAGCAACCTCAAACTCTTGGGCTCAAGCGATCCTCCTGCCTCAGCCTCCCAAGTAGCTGGGACTGTAGGCATACACCACTATGCCCAGCTAATTTTTTTTCTATATATTTTTAGTCATTTAGCTAATTTCTTTCTATTTTTAGTAGAGACGGGGGTCTCACTCTTGCTCAGGCTGGTCTCGA